>JABBWA010000115.1:0-155519 GCA_016628065.1 Suillus lakei
AATAGTACGTCTGCCTTGTTTCGTAGGTCCTCACTCAGTCTGACGGTTCTATTTCTCTGCAACAGAGCTCAGTGGCTGTGTCCTCAGACGAGGAGATAAAAATCATCGACCAGCAAGCCCTCATAGACATGACGTTCACAAGCATATATCAATAAAATCTTAGCGGTCTGTGTGTTCCGACAATATAAAGAGGTGTTGGCATCAAAGATTACATTGAGTCAAGCTCTCTGAGGAATAATGGCTTATCTTTTGCTTGATAATGTGCTGTTCGGAGCATTTCTACAGCGGTTACCTGAAACCAACACAGCCATAGGCGCTTACCCCACGTGCAGACATGTGCATGGTGTGCAATTTTCGCATCATGTGCTCCGGTTCCAGAAGGCAAATGTTTCCAGACTGTTAACTTTGATTCCGAACGACCATCAGCATGTTCCGATATCTCGAATGCAGTGGAAGGAAGACTCGTACGGATTTTCTCGAGTTAACGAATGCAATGCATTGCTGTATCAATGAAGGGTAAAGTACGTGATGACGTGCAGCATGCGCTGAATATAGATCCACAGGTTCTCGTGTCTGTTCGTTCAAAGCAGTGTTCACAAGCCTTTATAGACGAGGGATTGTTGTATCCCTTCCAGAGCATCTAGGGAGTCTCAGTCGCCGTCGCTATCAGAGGTCATCAATCGTGAGTTTGCCACCACGCATCTTCAGCCGCTACCTTCTAACACTCATAGACGTTTTTCAAGTCACTGAACGGCATTCCTACCATGAGCGCCTCTGCTCCTACAACAGATAGCAAGTCACTAGGCCACGTTCGAGAAGTATTCCATGAGTACATCACCAACGAGATGCCCATTAATCTTCTTCATATCACCAAACACGATCAGAAGATAAGCTTCAAACTCGTGGACAGGGACTTCATCAGGGAACACTTCAAATCGGTCCCCAGTAACATTCACGCAGAATTCGCCGAAATGATGCTCGTGGACGGGAAGCTAGGGAGGATCGCATCAAAGAGCGCGTGAAGAAGGAACTGAAGTATGCCATCTTCTCGCATAGATGGTTGCCGGACAAGCAGAGCCTCTGTATCACCACGTGCCGAAAGAAGTCCCTGATGACCACAGCGCGTCGAAGAAAGTCCCTGATGTGGCTCATCGTCCCTACGAGCCAGGATGGAAGAAGCTTGAAGATTTTTGCTGTACAGCGAAGGATGTCCACGATTGCGAATTCGCTTGGTCCGATACGTGCTGCATAAACAAAACAAGCAGCTCAGAATTGGACGAATCCATCCGTTCCATGTTTCGCTGGTACAGAAATTCCCATGTATGCATCGCTTTTCTGTGGGAAACTGCAGACCTTGCAGCTCTTCGAATGCAGGAGAAGGGTGGGATTGATAAAAAGGCAATCGATGCTTGGTTCGTAAGAGGGTGGACGCTTCAAGAGCTCCTTGCTCCATCACAAATCAAATTCTACGGAACAAACTGGGAGCCCCTCATCCAAGATTCTATGAACGACAGAGACGACGAAGTTATCATGGGAAGATATCGGAGCTCACGGACATCAGTATGGATGATCTCAGATCATTCACACCTGGCACCGACCGAGTGCCAGAAAAGTTGTTTTGGGCATCCAAGAGGCGAACGACTCGCACCGAAGACATCGCGTACTGCCTTATCGGAATATTCAATATCAGCCTCATGATCGCATACGGCGAGGGCAACAGAGCCTTCTTCCGTCTCATGGAGGAGATATTAAAGAGATACGACAAATAGGACGTGTTTCTGTGGAGCGGTCGTTGTTCCCATTACACCCGGCCCTCCCGGATACTCCGCGCTCCTATGCTGCGGAATGTATTCAAATATCCCGCAACGCAGCTATCCAGGCTGCAAAGCACGAGATTGGAGATAGGCGCTTTGCCTTGACCAATCACGGACTCGAAATCAGGGTGCTCCTATTGGTCGTCGGTGTAGAGGACATCAGCGAAAAGTTGCCTGACTCGAGATGCCTTTCGTTCAAGCATGATTATTTTAAAGTGAAGGTGACGCATATTGGCCCAGAGCCTCACAATAAGTCCTGGGCAATAGGTGTCCTGGACTATTGCGTAGACGGTGAGGAAGGTAACATCGACAGGTCTCGGGGAACCCCATTTACCGGGTTCCTGCTGTCCTCGAACGCAGATGCATCTCCTCATCTAAAAGCAACCTCAAAGTGGAAGAAGGAGATGACAAAGGAAGTTGTTACAATTGATTCTCCCGACCACGTACAAGAACGTCTGACTCTGTTGTACCTTTAGCATGACTTTCGCTACCAAGCTGTTAATTCTGGTTTTTCTATTCATTTTCAAGTCTTGTGCATACATGCTCTCGATATGCTGTCAATCACTAGTTATGCCACGACGCTGTCAATCGAACTCACGAAGATAGGATTATGGGCCAAATACGGGCCTGCAAGTGTGTTCACGAAGGCATTCATTTCGTATCCGGTCTTCGACAGACGCTGATCGCAAGCACGCATACTTCTCACAGGTCGTCATCGTCACGGACATTGCTCCACGCAAAGCTCGAATTTGCCGAATGAGTTAATAAAGCTTTTTAAGTGTCTGAAGATGCAGAATGCAATTTGCGCATCGTACATTGTCACGTCAGGGTCTGGGTTACGTGAAGAATAGTTATATACCAATGACATTGGTCTCTCTTGAAGAAAAAAAATCTTACCGTCTGACGACTCGACCCATGAACGGAAGTGGCTCACAAAACTGTCTTTGCGGTGCTCTATGGCTTACTGCGGCTTTAAGGTGTCAACGAGAGCGCCTTGAGCACGGCATTCGAGTGCAAAGGCTGCTCAGCAAGAGGCTGCATGGTTCGACGGTCAGTTTGAAAAGAAACTCAGCAAAGACCGTTCTGACCTCTGAGTCAGATCGCCCTAGTATCTGTCAGTTCGTATAACACTTCATTATGAGAGACGCCCATACTCAAAAAGGTAGGTTTCACAGGTCTTGGCTGGATGCAACAAATGATGGTTGGTCTTGGAGCGCCTCTCGCGAGCCTTTGGCAATCTACTAAGGAGGCTGTTAGAAGTTAGTTGAACACGACTAAAACAACTATCTTCCTTGGTCCATAAAGGTCAGCCTTGGGGTCTGGGAGCAACTTTGGTTGCCTCGTCGAAGTGAAAGGTTGACGGAAGGAAGGTTCGAGCCCAGGACAGATGGCCGAGCGGTCCAAGGCGCCAGACTAAGGAGAGAACCAGCTCATCTGATGAGCGTATCATCTGGTCTCTTCGGGGGCGTGAGTTCGAATCTCACTCTGTTCAGATCTTTTGGTTGTTGTAGTTTTTGTTCCAAAGGCCGCCCCTGGACGTCAACGCGTCAACGTTTCAATATTCGTGCCGTGAGAAAAGAAGTTCTGGTGTCGCATCTACGCTTTGGCTTTGTTTACTATACATGCTCGGTCCTTGTACAGTGTACACCTTGAGCCAAGAGAATGTGTCTTGATCATGCCGTGCAGAATATCAACACCACTGGCATGAAATCCACGACATATCTCCTGAAGCCCATTTAACACATTGATACTCCAGCTTCCCAACACGTGTGGCTTCTCTACAAGCAAGCGTTCGTCCCCCTCCCTGCCTAATCCAGTTACAATCATTGACATTGACCTCCCGCAGTGTATACTGCACGATGTCTGCTTGTTGTCACCGGCTAGCATGCTTCTCTTCGTTCCATCAAAATCGAACATGCGCGCCGTAGAGGGCATTATCCAATGCCTTTCAGAAGACCAAGGTGGAGCATAGGATAACGTGGAAACATAAAGAACAGGGAAAAGAACCTTGGGCGAGGGCCAAATGAGAGGGTTCGATATTCTTTTCGCAACGGAACATAACGTTTTTCGTGACCTAGATGGCTTTAGCTAGGAAATCAACCTGCGGCGCCTTGCGGGCTTGGAGGCATCAGGGATTAGGACGAGTATGGCGGGTGGAATTGTCGCCTCGCCGTGATTTTCAATTCCCGTCCAGAACACACTTCAAGCTGAGGGCGATCTTGATGCATGAGCGCGTGCAAGACGAAAGAACAGGAAAGGAAGGCAGCTGAAGAGAGACGGGAGGAAGAAATGCGGGAGCACAGCAAGTTAGCAGCTAGATTGATCATCCGTGAGCCAGAGGTACGGCATCACCACCTGTCTAGATTCTTTGATCGGATTTTGCTCTGAATAGTAACATCAACAGTACATGTTCAGAGCCAATGGGTCGATGGCGAGGACTGGCAGATTTATCGTATAGCATGTACTTACATAAATACTGTTTCCTAGGCCGTTATTTTACTTACTGCTACAGAACGTTTACAGCCGACTCAGGATCATCGAGAGCAAACCCTCATAGACGTGGATGACTGGACAGTCACGACTTAGCGCATGCATGCGTCGACAACATTTTAGCGGTCTGCCCGTATGTGCGCATTCAAACAGTGGTATGGAACTCGAAGGAGACATCAAAAGATATGTTGATAGTCTAAGCTCTTCGAGGAAATACTGCTGAGAAACACCAGAACAGGACGGTCATGGGTACATCTCAATGCAGAGCAAAATGTACCTCTCACCGAGACTGGCATGTGTCAAACCAGTGAAGCCCTTCAGGACATCTAATCAAGGTTCCCAGAACCCGGCGAGTCTGTTCCTATTTCTAGCTTCATAGAACTTCAGAATGTATCCGTTACCGGCTATCCGTCGCAGTGAGGAATTTTTTTCATTCTCAACTCGATGAAGACGGCTCGAGTCGGTAATGCATGAGGTGAATTTTGAAACTTATCAAGGCTTGCATTGACATATGAGCGGGCGCGAGAGACGGGGGGACGAAGGCGAAGGATCAACATTAACGAAGACTGCGCCGTGAATCCAAGATTTGCTGGTCATTTTACGGAAGTGATGGCTCAGGGGTCTGGCTTGCGGTGAAGCAGATCAGTATGGCGGTTAGGCTGCTTTCGTCGTGTATTGGACTGATAGGACATACAAAAATTTTGGTCTTCAGCCGAACGTTGAAATCTGGAAAACCTTGAGTTTTGTTGAGCACGTAGTCGTGAAGAAAACAATGACATGAGAAAGGTCAGCGTGGCACTCAGGTCACACGCCAGTGAAGCTAAACCGTATTCTGCTACTAAAACAAACACTTGTATTTCGCCCGGTCAAAGACGTGGAAGCGTAGGCTCTGCCGGAACGAGAGAAAATATATAATCGAGTTGGATTGGCAGTAAAAACACTCGAGCAACGTGAAAAAAAATATCAACGTGCGGCGACAAAACGTCGTGTAGAATAGACTGCTTCAGACTCGTGACCAAGATCATCTTGAAGCCTGAAGATGTTCCTGTATGCGCAGCTCAGGTTGTGAGGCTAGAAAAACATTGGGAACACATACCTGTGCAAGTTTCTCCCCTTCGGATAAAATGGTGAGGCAAGACCGCAGACCCTTCAAACACCACTGCCTTTCGAGCCAGGAGAGGAGATTACGAGTCCAGAAAGTCTCGAATATAGGGACGAGTCTCTCGTCCCATGGATTTGGAGCTCGCGAGAGATGGACGGCCCAGTTTTGACATGCGTAGTTGAGAGCCTCGGAAGTGGATCGACTTTGTTCCCGTGCATCGTATGCGAAACTAGAAAAGGCCGTAATAGCATGGATGATATCCTTGTATGGTTGGAGATATGGTAATGCAGAGGTGGAATTATCCTGATGCCTCAATGCTAGGGATGCCGGGGATGTCAAGAAATCCGGCAAGCTCTTGAACTGTTGAATTACTTGAAGAGCGGGCTGTAAAGGCGAATCTGGGACAACGATGAACTCTCTGGTTGCTTCCATCGTGCTCGAGAATTCTTCTATTGTCACCCAGTGAGTCGTCAACCGCCATGTTTGACCATAGGGTGACTGCAGCCAGTCACGTCCGCCAGGGGCCCGCAGCCAGTCTCTCCCTCTCCGGCTCTGCAGCCACTCTCGCCCACCTGGGGTCAGCAGCCACTCTCGCCCGCCCGGGGTCTTCAGCCACTCTGGCCAACCCTTGGTCTGCAGCCAGTCTCGCCCGCCTGGGGTCTGCAGCCAGTCTTTACCTCCTTGAGTCTGCAGCCAGTCTTTCCCTCCCCGTGTGTCCAGCCAGTCTCGCGCGGCCCAGCTCCACAGCCAGTCATTCCCTTCCTGTGTCTGCAGCCAGTCTTTCCCTCCCTGTGTATTCAGCCACTCTCGCCCGCCCAGGGTCTTCAGCCACTCTCGCCCACCCGGAGTCTGCAGCCAGCCTTTCCCACCCTCGGTCTGCAACCAGTCCCACATGCCCCACGTCTGCAGCCAGTCTCTCCCGCCCTGACTCTGCAGCCAATCTTGCCCTTGCCAGATCTGCAGCCAGTCTCGCCCTTCCTGGGATTGCAGCCAGTCTCGCCCATGTGGGGTCTGCAAGTCTCGCATACCATGGGATAGTGACAAGGGTGGCTGGGGGGATGATGATGAGGGCTGTGGGAATAACAATGAGGGCTGCAGTGGGAATAACGATGAGGACTGGGGGGATAACGATGAGGACTGGGGGGAAGGCGGTGAGACTGACTGGTGAGGTGGCAACGAGAATATCCAGGGTGTATCCAGGGTGTGACTCAGTAGCAATTTTCGCCCGCGCTCAGTCTGCAGCCAGTCTTGTCCGTCCTCGGTCTTCACCCAGTCTCTCCCATCATTGGTCTGCAGCCAGCCTCTCCCGCCCCGGGTCTGCAGCCAGTCGTGTCCATCCTTGGTCTTCGCCCAGTCTCTCCCACCATTGGTCTGCAGCCAGCCTCTCCCGCCCCGGATCTGTAGCCAACCGTGTCCGTCCTTGGTCGTCACCCAATCTCTCCCGACATTGGTCTGCAGCCAGCCTCTCCCGTCCCGGGTCTGCAGCCAGTCTTGTCCATCCTTGGCCCTCATCCAGTCTCTCCCGCCCCAGGTCTTCATCCAGTCTACCCCGTCCCAGATCTGCTGCCACTCTTGTCCGTCCTCAGTCTTCATCCAGTCTCTCCCCCCCTGGGTCTGCAGCCAGCCTCTCCCGACCCCGGTCTGCAGCCAGTTTTGTCCGTCCTCGGTCCTTATCCAGTCTCTCCCGCCCCAGGTCTTCATCCAGTCTCTCCCGCCCCGGGTCTGCATCCAGTCATTTCCACACTGCGTCAGTAACCAATCTTTCCCCCCCTCCGTCGCTAGCCAGTCCTTCCCTACCAGTGTCCGAAGCCAGTCTCTCACTCCATCAGTTCGCAGCCAAGCACGCCCGTCCCGGGTCTCCAGCCAGAATTGTAATTTTGAACTACGATGGCCCCGAAGCCATAGCAGAGTTATAAGTACTTGCAGTGGCTCAAGGGGCTGGACGATGAAGGCTAATGTGTGTTTTAACTTTTTAGGGTCCTGGGGTTCCATAGCTTGACTATGCTTCGTTAATTCTGAGAGCGCATTTAGAAGGGCCATGCTTTCTGGAATGTCTTGTACTAATAAGCGGAGACAGGAACGAGCGAGTAGGGAGTGGGGTGGTGTGATACGTTGTACGCCGGGGATGCTGCTGTTTGAGGGGTCGGAAACATAGTCACGAATGGACGAGTGATAGATATTCACGGGGAGATTGGTGTCCATAGGCACATCTATGATGGATCGTAGCTGCACTAGCACTCTCTCGACGTCTGTACCCTCGCCAGGGCCAAGAAGTTTCGAGATCTGTGCCATCGGCAGAGGGTCTGCAAGGGCAGTAACGGCGGATAGGAGCAGGTATGCCAACGTCGGATCAGCGCATGTGGAGAGGATACGATCATATAACTTGTACACCTCTGTTCCTGGTAGCAGTTCACTCGTGAGGTCAAGCATGAGCTTAAGCCGGTCACGGGGATCATTGGGTCGATCATCGATAAACTTCACCATTGTAGATGCCACGATAAAACGTCTGCCCGCTCGGCTCGCAAGCCGCGCAAGTGGATCCCCTGAGGGCTGCGGGAAATCGGGGTGGCGAGATCCCAGCTCCGTGAATGAATGTTGCAAGAAGATACATATGTCGTTATCAACATCTATGCCATCTAATGAGATGGTGGTAGCGATTCCCTCCCCTGACATTTTCACTGGTATCTCGCACAACAACGGGCGCATTTCTGCAGCATGCATGGCTTTACGGATATGCTCCTCCGAACGACTGGTGAGCAGAATGTGGGTGATGGGAAGACCAGGATCACAAAGGGCTTCACCAAGCAGGGAGATGAGATCAGCGAGCTCGCTTTTGGATGCATCTTCCTCGAGGGATTCGGAGGTGCATTCATCAAGAGCATCAATAACAAACACCAGAGGCGAGCATTCGCGCAATCTGAGTTGAAGCCACCGGAGAGGTTGGAGAAACAACGCCTCCATCTGATCACGAAGAGACGTGTCGGGATCTAGCAACGCAGGATTGTCGAGGATAGTTTTGTTCACGTCACTCCTGATGCTGGGGAAATTTCTGGCAAGCTGGTAGGCAAGAGTCGCGAAGAAATAACCAGTTATGCAGCGCTTCGTGTGCTTGCGCGAGAAAAAGAATGTTCCTGCGAGGCGCTTCTCCTTGCTTCCTTCTTTCACTTTCAGACCTCTCATTCTTTCAGCCACCGTGAACGCAACAGCAGACTTTCCAACGCCCGCCGTGCCATGCAGCCAGATGAGTTGATTATTCTTTCCTTGGTTGTCCAGTGTGACGTGGCATGTCAGATGAGATGGGAGAGATCTTCGTGAAAGACGACGACCTTCGGTGTACTTAGGAGAAGTACAACAGATGAAGAGCTAGAAACGAGACCATCGTCCAGGCTGTCGTATCGCTACATTGAGGTGCGATGGCGTCGACATCAGAGCCGCAGAAGTAGTGGCGACCAGAGGTGTGGTAGATGTGGCTGCATGTGGCTGCGCAGATGACTGAGAAGATGACCGAGATGCCGCTCCGACGGCTTGCTGCGTGACACTCGTCTTGGGAGGCTGAGAGGTGCGTGCAGCAGCATTTCTTAATGGAACTGGCCTACGTTTTTCTCTGGCCGAAGCGTTCCTCTGTATGAAATCAGGTGAGTTCGAACGTCAGAGAAGGAGAAGATGATACAGGGAGTTGAAAGGAAGAAAGAACGTACATGTTTGCCCTTCGCATACGGGACGTCAACTACAGCTGAGCGACGCTCGTGCAACTCGATCTCTGCACCGCTTGGTCTGCGCTGTGTTGCAGAGAGAAGGTTTCGAGTCCAGCAAAAAGGGCGGGGTCGGGATGGTGTATTGTAAGTATTAGAGCACTGTGGATAGAGATTCCAATGAAAATCATTAGGCAAAATCAGCACGAAATGCAGTTAGAATCATAGCATAATGCGCTGAAACCGAGGTGCTGAAAGTTCCGAATTTTACTCTGAAATTTCAGTGAAATTCACTCTGAAATAATGTGCTGAAATTCTTGCTCAACAAAGAAATGTTATCAACTATTGTGACAAACCACATTTCACGTCATGTGATGCATCATGACATTACTCAATGATTTATAATTTGCCAATGGCAGGAATTGAACCCACGACCTTAGGTTTGGTCCAAAGTACACAGCATCACTACCACTAAGCCATGGGATCTTTCATAACTTCAATTGCAACGAGCCCACACCCGTTGTGCCTTCGGCACAGGAAGCAAACATCGCGGGGGCGCCTGCGGCGCCACCCGTGGCCACGCGAGATTGCCAAATAAGGGTTAAGCGAGCTAAGCGCAAACCATGTGGCCTTTGGCGAAATACGCGGAAACCATGCGAGCTGGCGAGAGTTTTTCCCAGGGGTTGGCCCGTTATTCTTAGATTCTAATATATACCATCCTTTTTCTGCCAAACAATTATTAGAAAAATGTCATTGTTGTACGCTATTTATGACATTCATTGGGAAAAGGTGCTGAAGTTGATGCTGAATCAGATTCATTGGAAAATAGTGCTGAAAGTGGCGCTGAATTGGATTCAGCACTCCAATGAAATTAACTACCTGCCATTTCAGTAGAAGTTCCAGTGAAAATTTCAGCATCAGGGCTTTTCCCAATGATTTTGATTGGAATCACTACCCACAGTGAGAGGCGGTGTGACGGAAAAACGAGGAGAAGCGGTCAAGAAGCGAAAGTTGATGCGGTGCTGAAGATAGACCAGTACGGTAGCGACGTGCGGAGGAGCAGCGTTGTGAAGGGAACTGAAATTTGAAAGCTAGAGGTTAGGGAAAAGGATGTATGAGACGGGTCATCAACAAAACCTGGGGGCACCCGATGAGCATCCTGGTGTCGCTTGGCTGGACGTCCCCGACTCCCGAAGTGGAGGGTTTTGTCGGTTACTTAGAAACGTACGGTCAAAAAGTTTGTGGGTTTTTATTTCCTTAACGAGTTCACACTGCGCGTTATCAAAATTTTCAGCCGTCTGAAACGAGGGCAGAACCTGACCCTAGGGTTAGGTCTCAGCCACGTCAGCGCCTTCGTTGGATACCAGCGTCGACATGGCGGTTTTGTCGCATTCCCTCCATGTGGGAGTCAAGGTTTCGCCCTCTCGTCAATACCAGCTGAAACCATGGTCTATCCTCGATAGGGCGACCTCGCGAGGTTTAATATTTGTATATTGTATATTAATATATATATATATTGATTAATCATACAGCGCCTCGATCCTGCACGCACGGCCGCTCAGATTCAGCTTCAGCCAGCCAGCCAGGGCATTAAAATACTGGATGAATCAATGGTATTTGTACTCGCGCCCACTGCTCAGTGCTAGATACAGGATGCATGACTATATAGCGGGGGTAAACCTGCGGTGCGCAGACATCAACCCATACCCGTACCCCCAGCTCCGAATCGTGACTCTCGCCTCGACAGCCTTTCCTATTGCGCACATGTATTCTCCAGCAGCGTGAGAAAGCACTTGGAGGCATATGGCCGCTTTTGTCGTCATGTCGTCAGTCGAGGCCATCAGCATCGAGAGCAATCTCACTCACCCATCCAAGGTCGATGTCACCAGCGTTCAGCTGTTGAGTTTGAGCCTATGCTGGAAACAGTGGGGTGAATGACACTTACAATGGTCGCCCAACAGCCCATCCAGACAGCCCAGAAACATATGAAGTAGTGAGAGACCCTCACTATCACGTCGCCAGTTGCATTGGGGCGGAA
This sequence comes from Suillus lakei, assembly GCA_016628065.1. Classification (NCBI taxonomy): domain Eukaryota; kingdom Fungi; phylum Basidiomycota; class Agaricomycetes; order Boletales; family Suillaceae; genus Suillus; species Suillus lakei. Next base: position 11,137 of record JABBWA010000115.1, read on the forward strand.
ATAGGTCCGGTAGATGCTGATGTATGAGGTCATTCCCAGCAACAATGTCAACGACATGTGTCACCTACTCATATAAACTGATCATGTACGATCAGGTGATTGCCTTGGTGGAAGAATGACCCAACAACTCACGATAGACTGGATACACCAATGAGCTCAGCTCTCGCAGCTGAAGTCACGGCCATACTGATATCCTGTCAGAATATTGCATCTTCCCATCATGGTCTATACGTACAATACTACGAGAAGCACGGTGATCGCAGGAGCACAGCAGCTGCAGCAGGAGCCGCAAGACCTGTGCTAATCTGACTTGAAGAAAGCGGAGAAGGATAGGTGGGAAAGTTCGGCTACAAATATTGGTGAGCTATCATCCGTGGGGTATACTGGAACTGGACTTGCATTGGTCAGAAGAGCACAAGCACTCAGACCGAGACAAGATGCAAATGCCCATGGAACAGCGAACCAAGAAATACCACCAAGCATCTGTCAATCTGTCAGCGTGTTTCAAAGCCCGCAAATGCGAAACTAATGTTTGCCTTGGTGGTCGATTCTGGATGGCTTGCTATTGCCTACTTCACTCAGCCAGGTCCAGTATAGAAAAGCAGGAGGCTCACCCTTTGCCAGTAACCTACGTGCAATGTTTCGTTAGAAAAATGCGGACAAGATACGCATACATTAGAGCCCGACCTTGATCACAGACGACTCCAGTAGAGGGAATCGTCGTTCTAGGAAGCGGGATCTGCCAAAACGCGGATGTCGTGGAAGTCGAGAGCAAAGGTAATTTCAAACTCCGCGAGTGTGGGGTCCTCAATTAACCTCTGACTCTATACGGTCTGCAAGCGCATACATTCGCAGCACTGCAGAGTGCATCTACGAGTAGGTTGCTTGAGTTTGTTTGCTGTATCGAGGGCTAACCATAACCATAATCAGTGCGTCTCGGTGACCTTTTGAATGCTGCCCCTTACAGTGTGGAGCCCCAATATGTCTTTCCGTCTGATATGACAACTGGTACTTCAGACGAAGCCGACACATCAAGCTTCACTTCACCTGTTACCCCTTGCTCTGATTTGGAGCCTGAGCAACTCCCTCGCCTTTCCAATCGGTCACTTGATTATCAACATCAGTATGCCGAGCCAGACTATTTTATAGACCCTTCCCTGCGCTCCGATTCTCAGGACAATGTCTCTTCAAAGAAGCGAAAGATTGAGGCACTGAGCACATACCCAGAGGCGACCACACTTTATCGCTCTTCTCACGTCCATATCGAAGACCGTGGCCGCTCTCAGTTTCGTTCGCCATCACCTGCAATGGCAAAAAAAATCGAAACAATTAGACGAGTCATGCATGAATCAACCGTCAGTGAAGTAAGCTTGGAGTTGATGTTATCTGTACTACTGCTGATCGTGAAATTGCAGCCAGCAATCTCAAGTCCTTCAAAGGTTAAAGCAGATGCAACGCTCCAGGTATGCCTCAGTCTATTTTTGATTGCATTTCACTAATTAAATCGTATAGAACCCCAGTGACGCAAAATCCCACAGCGAGCACACGTCCCAGTTCCGTGATGCCACCCCCATCAGGGCATCGAGCTTTCTCGTCTAAGCCAACTTCGTATTTGAAACCAGCTGCACCCTTGGCACCTCACTCTGCTCCATCATCCCATCCACCAGCAGTTGCAGTGGCGGGCCGCACTGCTGCACCAAATCCAGTCCCCTCAGCACGTCCCTTCCTCACAGACAAGGGCCTGCCCTCAAAGGCTTCAAAGTCGAAGCCAATGAATGGCGCTACCAACCTGATGCAGCCTGTTGGATTTGCCGCACCCCGCAACACAAATCCTACAACGTCTTTGCAGCGTATGACTGAAGTTTCACGCATCCCCCCTGTTCGCGAGGATGACACCGACGATGACTTGCTCGAGTCACGTACCCTGCTTGGATCGGCAAAGGGACCAAGCCAGAAGGAACGAGCCTCTGCTCATTCGAAGACTCAGCTCCAAGCGAGTCGCCAACACAATTATATTGAGAGCTCGCAGTCAGAGATATTACGACTTCGCAAAGAGCAAGCCAGGCTCTCAGATCACCATGCTGCAACAACAACACGGCTTGAGGGAGAGATCGAAAGCCTCATCAAGCGCATTGAGGCCCTTGAGATACGTGAACCCACAGCACTTGTTGCCACTGGTGTTCGGAACAATGCAATGAATGTACGTCGTTTTATCCTTGTTGACTGCTACCCATCTTACTGTGCTTCTAGAGTGCCATCCGTCAAGTGCTGTTTAAGATGATGGGCATCGAGTTTAATGAAGCTCTTCCTGACCCTATGGATGGGAAGGATACCTACTGGACGGAAATCGATTTGCTCGAGGTCGATGGAACAACAACAGTGACTTCTGTTCTTCGACCGAAATGGGCCGACTCATGGACCCATAATTCCAAGTGGCACAAATCATTCTTTGAGCGGTTCCGTCGAGACGCGAGCAACTATGAACCAACTCTCTCGCAGGATGCAGTCAAAGGCTTACCCGATAAGACATTGCGGAGTGTTGCTGGTAAAGTATTCAAGACATTAAAGGAGGGCTATAAGGAGGGAAACAGGCCAATTGGACTTCAGTCTCTGAACGTCGCCATTGCTCGTCGTGAGAAGCGCCAAATTGATGTGAGCATGAATGTATTGACATACCTGCACTAACAAACTATTGATACAGAAATCCAAACTCGCAATTGAGGCTCGCTCAAATATTCCAGACATCAAGGACCAGATGTACGACTTCGCTTTTGCACCAAAATGGCAGTCGACAGATTATAGTGCCTCCGACGCTTCACACCAGAGTTCAAGTGACGAGGTCAACATTGTCGTTAACAAGAGACGCAAAGCTTACAAGAAGCCAAAGAAGGAGGACATCTTCACGACACATCCTCCAGCGTGGCGTTCAAAGGATGTAGGTCATGTTTTGATTGTATCTTTGATTATTTTCTTACCTCTGCCAATGTAGTATCGTGCTCTTTCTCAGCTTATCAAGGACGAAGTTGAAAAGATTGTTGCAGAGAGGGAGGCTGATAAGAAGAACTGGATGAAGAAACGAGTGCCGCGGATTCAAGGTCAACCTCGGCCAGCAGACTCTTTGCCACAACACAACAGCCTCAAGACTCCACGATGGGCAGTCTCGACACGATGGCTCAAGAGCCTGATGCGAGAGGACCGCGAACAGCAGGAGGCACTTATGACCGACAATCATGATGCAGACATATCATACTCTGAAAGCTCGTCATCCGAGTCAGTTTAGGTTACTCACATTCATGGACTAGATCAGGTTTGCTATATTTTGGACTCGGAATTGCTCGTTATCATTATACTACCATAGATTCTTTGTAACAGCATCCAGTAATTGATCAACTCTCATGAGGCTCACTCACGAGGCTCGTTGTCACTGCTATCAGGTTCTTGAGTGGTCTATCTGAAGTTCAGCTGATTTGACAGAGGTTATTCAACTCGTGCACTCACAGTGTCCAAGGAGAATGTAACCCAGAAATGACCAGCACGAGGAACACGGATTCGTGCGAATGCAAACTGACCTGTAAAGTCCTCAAGACAACAAGCTTCAAGGTTGCCAAGTTCATTGTATTTCCAAGTTGCGATTCCGAGATCAGTTGCCGACAAAGACCACGGATGTTCAATGTCGAAAGCAGGCTCTTGAAACCGTCGGATAAGGGCCAAATTGACAATTAGAGGAGGAATTTGATGAGGGATAGTGACAGACAGGATGTAGTCGACTCGAGCTGCATGTCTGCCATCGACATAACCATAGCAGAATCCCTTGCCGCGGTGATGAAGTGAGGATCCATACTTTGCAGCCCCGATATTTACTGTAGCATATGATCTCACACCACGGGATTCAAACGGAATCCCATGCAATGCTTCTCCAGCATCCGAGATCAAATTTAGGTGAGGGAACTGCAGTCGAAGAAAATGTAGGACAATAGGATAGATGTTGAGAGGTCGCAAGGCAATTATCTTAAATTGATTGGGGAGCATGATCTTGACTAGTAACTCTTGACTTAATTCATGTCTGCGATTGATAAAAAAACTCACAAACCTGAGTCTTCCGGTGCAGATAGAAGGGCAAGGTAGTTCATGAGTGTTCCTCTCTGGCGATCGAGTTCTGCGCCACCTTTGACTGCTTTTAACAATAACTGGACAATTTCTTCGTCCTCGTCTGTTGGATTAGGCCGTGCCTGTAGGTGCATCAACTAATGGACAATCAGTAAAGACACAATGAATTACTAGAAACTGTGCCCCACCAGCTCCTGTATCAAAATACTTTTCCACCAAGCCCTCATGAATGTCCCCTCGACTTCGCCACCTCCATGTCCATTGTGGTTAGCCTTTCCAAGGACACCAATGGCTCGCTCGTATGGAAACACCCACCATGCATATGCTGGACCGTATGTATTGATATACTCGAGCACATGGCTGGCGAAGTGAAAGTTCGGTGTTAGGTGGCAGTTCATTGCAGCCCATGATTGTGACGCTTCGGACATGAAATCAGACGCACGAGTTGCCTCTTGGGGTGTGATGGATCGAGAGGCAAAAATCCGTGTTGCAGTACAGTAGCGCAGCACATTTTGATAGTGATTGTGATAGTTGCGGCTTGCCTCGATGTCTTCAAGAGCAATGTAATCATCGCCCTGTGCATCCTCGTCGCGAGCAAGGTTTTTGATACGACGCTTATGCAGCAGCTCTTTCGATTTAAGAACAGCTTGGTGTACCTTAGTACGTTTACGTGGAGCAGGTGCATCTTCATCTGGTTGACGGGTCCACATTTGCCAAGCAACTGCGAGTGCAACTGGATAAACTCGCATAAAATTGCGCCATTCATCAGCTTTTGGACGCTCTCCTCCACTGGCAATCTTGCCATCATAATTTAGCATCATCGTTCGAAGCTCGTATCAAGCTTACCTTGATTTGGAACCGTCCAGAATTGTTCGGCCACCACAACGATTCCAGAAACTCGGTAAGCCGATCCATGGGTGTGATTTCTCCCCGTTTTCCGGTCCCTGTGAACATGGAACCCTCAATGAGAATGACCCTATGGATCTGGCCAGAAGCACCTGTAAGAGACTTGGAGTTTCAACCATGGTACTCGTAACCGACCAGAGAGTTTCGAACACACCTGGGCCCCAGAAAAGGTGCATAATTTCCGATGGAATGCTCAGAGCTCCATTCCAGGTCGGAAGCCTGTCGAGAATCGAAGTACGGACACCCTTCTTCTCCGCAATGTTCTTTCGAGTGTCAGCATCAGAATCTCTGTAAATAAATTTCCATTTGAGCTGCTTCTCTGGGTTCCGGTAGCAGAATTCTGCGAAACCATGAGGACTTGGTACATATGAAAAAAAAAACACCTACTCGAGCGATCGAAGCAAACTGGGTCAACTAATGACGAGAATGGTGCATTGCAACACGGACACATATGCTCCTCCGAGTTTTGTGAGACAAATCCAGCTGTTTTGAGGCGAGCAGGTGTATCCATAGTTCCAAATGGAAGCGCGACATGAATTTGTTCAAGGTCTTGATGTCCAAACACCTTGAAGAACTCTCCTGTTATCTCAGTTATCAATGTCGATAAGCTACTACATAACTGCTGCAATGTACGTACCTTCACTGAGATCTTCGAGCTCTCGAACGAATGGCTCAAGAAGCCCATTCAGCTGGTCCGTGTTCGGTTCTGTTGGGCCAGGAATGACGACCAGAAGGAATGTATTTTCACGAAGAAATCGAATCGATCGTGGCAGATTGTCAATAGTGAGCCAGACTGTCCCAGTAGAGTAGTTGGCACGTTTCAAAGCTCGGAACCTAGAGTTGACATTAACAGAAGCTAGAGCTAGAGAGTTTGACGATCACGTACCAGTCAATGTTAATATGCACTACAATACCACATTTTAGCGACACAAATCTTTGGTGGAGATTTTCGACGTTGATGTCTTTAACCTTCCGATTCCTCTCGTCCCACTCGCGTGTCATGCCTGTCGGAACAGAACGCCACATCCAACCATCATAAATGTCGCAGAGCGGCTCGTCAAGTGCCTTTGTTGCATACCATTCTTCGCGTGTGATGGGTGGCGCTGGCTCATCATCTCCTTCTTTTCGCCAGTGCTGCAGCTCGTCCCACTTCCCTGGACGCATAAGAAGCCTCGCAAGCGCAGTTTTCAATGACGCGACCGGCATGACCTTGAAAGGAATTTTTTTTACGCCCTCGGATGTTGTGTGTTTGGTTTGAAACAGTGTTGTAGAGCAATCTGGTTCAGCGCAGGTCGGATTGCGTAAGGTGCAAAAGTCAGAGGGATGGTACATTTTCCAGCACGACGGACAAAGAATGTAAGTGGTGATAATCTTGCTGGTGTCAACGCCAAGGCGTTTTTCCACGGTGCGAAGAGTGCGAGCCATGTTATCTAGGTCGAGTTCTGGCGGAACTCCGCCAAGGTCTCGATAACATGTCTTGATTGTACTGCGAAGGAGGGTGAGTGTTGCCTCTGAGTCTGCATGTGTTGCATGTCGGTATGCAGCATTGACAAACACGGTCAAGTAGCCATTGAGAAGAGCTGGATGCTCCAATAATGCGTGCGGGAGGATATCCTCCGGCTCGCTTTGGTCTTCTCGTGCAGGGCCATCCTCGAGGACGGCATCATTCGACAAGTATTCAGGATCCCCCTCTGGATCCCAAACTCGCTCGTCATCTTGCTCGTCACCTCCCTCAATATATTCACTGGTACTGACCCGTTCGTGATGCTCGTCATGTGTGATAGCAGGAGTGCCGAGATCGGGAGAAAGTACACTTTGGTTGTCAAGAGACTCATCATCAGATGGTGGAAAGTATAGAGGAGGAGAATCGGGTTGGGAAGGGTATTCGCGAACATCGTCGTCAACATAAAAGTCCCCGTCAATAGGATCCACGTCCATGCCCATGTTAATATCAGTGTCTGCTTCACGATCAAAGTACTCATTTTCCTCCACGGTAGGTGAGGGTGGACATTCAAACTCGGCAGCAGGTTGTGAGCTTTTGAATCCCTGATCTAACTCATCTTCGAACACAAGCTTGTTTGGACCTGGCTGACGACGAGCATATCCGTTTCTCCCGACATGGAGTTTGATTATTCGAATTGTCTGGAACAGACCCACTGGTGTACACACAGTGCAAGGACACAAGCGCCGTGGTGGCTATGAATCAGATACAACAGATGATCAAAGAACAGTCTTTGAAAGACCAGGTATATTACAAGCCATACATTAGTCTTCATACGTGTAGTTATCCTCGAGTCGACGGCCGCGATAGACGTTCAAATCACAGGTAAAACTTGCACAATTTGCCTGTGCTATGGTCCTGGCCCAGGTGGAATAGATCAAAAGACTGATAAGGTGGTATCAGTGAGAAGTACCTGCAGTATTGAAGGCAAGGTACTTACATAGGAGTGCTCGAGTGCTGTGGTGTTGATTGTGTTCGAGACAAGCAGCACCGACGACGCTGGTGTGCAAACAAAAGACCGTTCGAGTTGCCTTTTTCGTCAGATAAACCCTAGCTATGGGTTAACGTTATACGTACTAATGTGGTACCGTCTGCAGCTGGGTATGCATTGAGGCATGTTGAAGGGTTGAGTCGACGCCGCATATACCGAGCGGAAATCAAGGCGAGGAGGCCCGACAATATCCGCCATCGTTGTGCGAAGTGTTAACTTAGAGTATCAAGTTGACGACTCAGTACCTGCCGGCTGATACTTGGTGGCGGTGACGTGGCTGAAACCTTGGGGACCCCCCAGAATCTCCGCCAAGTCTCAGACGTCGGAATTTTTGGACAACACGCAGTGTCATGATCCCTGTCCCCATGCATGTGATAATTTCTGACAGCCTCCTTAGACTGTTCGAAGACATTCTGTTCAAATGTTTTGGTTGTCGTTCCAGAGGCCACCCCCGGACATTCGTGCCTTGAGAAAAGAAGTTCTGGTGTTGACGGTCGCGTCTACACTTTGGCTTCATTCACTCTTTTGTCACTTACCGCATTCGCTCTACAAGAATAACAACTTTTAAAGCTTTGCCAATGATTCAACCCGTTCGGTGCTGAATGAATGACTCTACATCTGTTACCTCGATGGGAAGGCCCGCGTGCTCGGTCTTTGTACAGCTTACACCTTGAGCTAAGGGAACGTGTCTTGATCATACCGTGCAGAATATCAACACCTCTAGGGCATGAGATCCACGACATATCTCCTGAAGCTCATTTAACGCATTGATACCCCAGCTTTTCGACACGTGTGGCTTCTCTACAAGCAAGCGTTCGTCCCCTTCCCTGCCTAATCCAGTTACAATCGTCGACATTGACCTCCCGCAGTGTATGCTGCACGATGTCTGCTTGTTGTCATCGACTGGCATGCTACTCTCCGTTCCATCAAAGTCGAACATGCGCGCCGTAGAGCGCAGTCCCCAATGCCCTTCAGAAGACCAAGGTGGAGCATAGGGTATCAAGGAAACATAAAGAATAGGGAAAAGAACTTTAGGCGAGGGCCAAATGAGAAAGTTCGATATTCTTTTCGAAACGGAACATAACTTTTTTCGTGATCTAGATGGATGGCTTTAGCTAGGAAAGCGACCTATAGCACCTTACGAACTTGAAAGCATCAACAGTTAGGACGGGCACAGCGGATGGAATTATCGCTTCGCCATAATTTTCAATTCCCGTCCAGAACACACTTCAAGCCGAGGGCGATCTTGGTACATGAGCGCGTGCGAGACGGAAGAACGGGAGAGGGGGGCGGCTGAAGAGAGACGGGAGGAAGAAGCGCGGGAGCACAGCAAGTTGGTAAGTGGGCAGCTAGATTGATCATTGCACCGTAAGCCAGAGGTACGGCATCACCTGTCTAGATTCTTTGACCGGAATTTTTTCTCAATAGTAACGTCAACAGTACATATTCAGAGTCAATAGGCCGATGGCGAGGATCGGCAGATCTATCATAAGTACGTACTTACATGGGTACTGTTTCCTAGGCCGATGTGTACTTCCTGCCACAGAACGCTTACATCCGACTCCGGATACTCGAGAGCAAATCCTCATGGACATAGATAACTGGACATTCGCGACGCAGTACACGCATGTGTCGACAACATCTCAGCGGTCTGCCCGTATATGCGCATTCAGACCCCAGTATAAAAGAGGGAGACATCAAAAGGTGTGTTGATTCAAGCTCTTCGAAGAACTACTGCTAAGAAGCACCAGAACAGGACGGTCATGGGTACATCTCAATGCAGAGCGAAATGTACCTCTCACCGAGACTGGCATGTGTCAACTCAGTGAAGTCCTTCAGGGCATCTAACCAAGGTTCCCAGAACCCGAGTCTGTTCTTATTTCTAGTTTATAATTCGGGTAACTACATAATGTATTCGTTACCGTCCGTCCGTCGCAGGATTTTTCCGTTCTCAGCTCGATACCGAGGGCTCGACTGGGAAATACAAGAAGTGAAAACTTATCAATGCTGATTTTGGCGTGCGAGATAATATCAAGAATATGAGAACACTGAGCTGAGGAGAGACGAGAGGATGAAGACGAAGAATAAACACCAATCGAAACTGTGTCGTGACTCCAAGATATGTGGGGTCATTGAGTACCGAAGGAACGACTCAGGGGTGTGACATGCGGTAAAGCGTTAAACTACAATTTGTTTAGCCCTAAGCCGAACGTTGAAATCAGGAAAACCTGTCATGAGAATTATATTGAGCACGCAGTCGTGAAGAAAACGACGACATTAGGGAGGTCAACGTAGCACCCAGGTTAGACGCCAAATTGTGGAGCTAAATTGTATTCTGCTACTAAAACAAACTCCTGTATTTCACCCGGTCAAAGACCCGGAAGCGGAGGCTTTGCTGGAACGAGAGAAAATATATAACCGAGTCGGATGGGCGGTATAAACACTCGAGCAATGTGAAAAAAATATCAACGTGCGGCGACAAAAGAGCGAAGAACGTCACGTAAAATCGACGGCTTCAGACTCGTGACGGAGATAGCCTTGCTCGGAGCTTAAAGATGTTCCTGTATGCGCAGTTCAGGTTGTGAGACTAGAAAAGTGTTGCGGGCACATACCTGTGCAAGATTCTCCCCTTGGAATAAAATAGTGAGGCAAGACCGCAGATCCTTCAAACACCACTGCCTTTCGAGCCAGGAGAGGAGGTTACGAGTCCAGAAAGACCTGAATACATGGACGAGCCTCTCATCCCATGGATTCGGAGCTCGCGAGAGATGGATGGCCCAGTTTTGACATGCGTAGTTGAGAGCCTCGGGAGTGGATCGACTTTTTTCCCGTGCTTTGTATGCGAAACTAGAAAAGGTCGTCATAGCATGGATGATGTCCTTGTCTTGTTGAAGGTGACCTTGTGGTAATGCAGAGGTGCAATTATCCTGATGCCTCAATGCCAGGAATGCCGGGAATATCAAGAAATCCGGCAAGCTCTTGAACTGCTGGATTGCTTGGAGAGTGGGTTGTAAAGGTAAATCTGGGACAACGATGAACTCTCTGGTTGCTTCTAACGTGCTCGAGAATTCTTCCATTGTCACCCAGAGAGTCGTCAACCGCCATGTTTGACCCTGGGGCGTCTGCAGCCACTCACGCCCGCCCGGGGTCTGAAGCCAGTCTTTCCCTCCCGGTGTCTCCAGCCACTTTCGCCCGCCCGGGGTCTGAAGCCAGTCTTTCCCTCCCGGTGTCTCCAGCCACCCTCGCCCTCCCGGTGTCTCCAGCCACCCTCGCCCTCCCGGTGTCTCCAGCCACCCTCGCCTTCCCGATGTCTCTATCCACCCTCGCCCTCCCGGTGTCTCCAGCCACCTTCGCCCTCCCGGTGTCTCCAGCCACCCTCGCCCTCCCGGTGTCTCCAGCCACCCTCGCCCTCCCGGTGTCTCCAGCCACCCTCGCCTTCCCGATGTCTCTATCCACCCTCGCCCTCCCGGTGTCTCCAGCCACCTTCGCCCTCCCGGTGTCTCCAGCCACCCTCGCCCTCCCGGTGTCTCCAGCCACCCTCGCCCTCCCGATGTCTCCATCCACCCTCGCCCTCCCGGTGTCTCCAGCCACCCTCGCCCTTCCGGTGTCTCCAGCCACCCTCGCCCTCCCGGTGTCTCCAGCCACCCCCGCACGCCCGGTGTCTCCAGCCACTGTCGCAGGCTCGGGGTCTGAAGCCACTGTCGCACGCCCGGGGTCTGAAGCCAGTCTTTCCCTCCCGGCGTCTCCAGCCAGACTCGCCCGCCCGGAGTCTGAAGCCAGTCTTTCCCTCCCGGTGTCTCCAGCCACTCTTTCCCTCCCGGGGTCTGAAGCCACTCACGCACGCCCAGGGTCTGAAGCCACTCTAGCCCTCCGTGAGTCCACAGCCACCCTCGCCCGCCCCGGGTCTTCAGCCAGTCTTTGCCTCCCGGTGTCTCCAGCCACTGTCGCAGGCTCGGGGTCTGAAGCCACTGTCGCACGCCCGGGGTCTGAAGCCAGTCTTCCCCTCCCGGCGTCTCCAGCCAGACTCGCCCGCCCGGAGTCTGAAGCCAGACTTTCCCTCCCGGTGTCTCCAGCCAGTCTTTCCCTCCCAGGGTCTTCAGCCACTCTCGCACGGCTGGGGTCTGAAGCCAATCTTTCCCTCTCGGTGTCTCCAGCCACTCTTTCCCTCCCGGGGTCTGAAGCCACTCTTGACCTCCGTGAGTCCGCAGCCACTCTCGCCCGCCGAGGGTCTGAAGCCAGTCTTTCCCTCCCGGTGTCTCCAGCCACTCTCGCCCGTCCGGGGACTGCAACCAGCCCATGCTTTGCGGCCATGGCGAGGGCTGGGGGGATGATGGCGAGGGCTGGTGGGAGAATGACAAGGGCTGGAGGGAGAATGGTGAGGACTGAGAGGACTGGTGAGACAATGGCGGTGGCAGGCGAGGTGGCGGTGGCGGTGGCAGGCGAGGTGGCGGTGGCGGTGGCAGGCGAGGTGGCGGTGGCGGTGGCAGGCGAGGTGGCGGTGGGGGTCGCGTGCGAGGTGGCGTGCGAGGTGGCCACGGCAGCCAGTCCTGGATCGTCCCCCAGTCTCGTCCGCCCCCGGTCCCCATCCAGTCTGTCTCGTTCCGGGTCTTCATCCAGTCTCTCCCGTCCTGGGTCTTCATCCAGTCTCTCCCGTCCTGGGTCTTCATCCAGTCTCTCCCGTCCCAGGTCTTCATCCAGTCTCTCCCGTCCCGGGTCTTCATCCAGTCTCTCCCGTCCCAGGTCTTCATCCAGTCTCTCCCGTCCTGGGTCTTCATCCAGTCTCTCCCGTCCCAGGTCTTCATCCAGTCTCTCCCGTCCCGGATCTTCATCCAGTGTCTCCCGTCCCAGGTCTTCATCCAGTCTCTCCCGTCCCGGGTCTTCATCCAGTCTCTCCCGTCCTGGGTCTTCATCCAGTCTCTCCCGTCCCAGGTCTTCATCCAGTCTCTCCCGTCCCGGATCTTCATCCAGTGTCTCCCGTCCCAGGTCTTCATCCAGTCTCTCCCGTCCCGGGTCTTCATCCAGTCTCTCCCGTCCTTGGTCTTCCGCCACTTTTGTCCGTTCAAGGTATCAAGCCAGAAATGTAATTCTGAACTACGATGTCCCCGAAGCCATAGCAGAGTTATAAGTACCTGCATTGGCTCAGGTGGTTGAACTGTGAAGGCTAATGCGTGTTTTAAATTTTTGGGGTCCTGGGATTCCACCACTTGGCTATGCTTCGTCAACTCTGAGAGCGCATCTAGAAGGGCCGTACTTTCTGGAATGTCCTTCACTATCAAGCGGAGACAGGAATGAGCGAGTAGGGAGTGGGGTGATGTGATAGATTGTACATCGGGGAGGCTGCTGTTTGAGGGGTCGGAAACATAGTCACGGATTGACGAGTGATAGATATTCACGGGGAGATTGTTGTCACTAGGAACATCTATGACAGATCGTAGCTGCACCAGTACACTTTCGACGTCTCTGCCCTCACCAGGGCCAAGAAGTTTCGAGATTTGTGCCATTGGAAGAGGGTCTGCAAGAGCAGCAACGACGGATAAGTGTAGGTATGCAAGCGTCGGATTAGCGCATGTGGAGAGGATGCGGTCGTATAACTTGTATGCCTCCGTTCCTGGTAGCAGTTCGCTCGTTAGCTCGAGCATGAGATGGAGTTGATCGCGGGGATCCTTATGTCGATCATCAATAAACTTCATCATCGTAGATGCCACGATAAAACGTCTGCCCGCTCGGCTCGCCAGCCGCGCAAGTTCATCAGTCGATGGTTGCGGAAAATCGAGATGGCGGCTTCCCAGCTCTTTGAACGAATGTTGCAAGAAAACATATATGTCGTTGTCAACGTCTGCACCATCTAACGAGATGATGGCAGCAACACCTTCCCCAGAAGTCTTCACTGGTATCTCGCACACCAGTGGGCGTATCTCTTTTGTCTGCATAGCTTTATGGATATGCTCCTCCGAACGACTCGTGAGAAGAATGTGGGTGACGGGCAGATCAGGCTCACTAAGAGCTTTTCCAAGCAGGGAGATGAGATCAGCGAGCTCGCGTTCGGATGCGTCATCCTCGGGGGATTCGGAGGTGCATTCATCAAGGGCATCGATAACAAACGCCAGAGGTGGGCATTCGCGCAATCTGAGTTGAAGCCACCGGAGAGGTTGGAGAAACAACGCCTCCATCTGGTCGCGAAGAGACGTGTCGGGATCTAGCAACGCAGGATTGTCGTGGATAGTTCTGTTCAAGTTACTCCTGATGTTGGGGAAATTGGTCGCAAGCTGGTAGGCAAGAGTCGCGAAGAAATAACCAGTTGTGCAGCGTTTCGTGTGCTTGCGCGAAAAAAAGAATGTTCCTGCGAGCCGCTTTTCCTTGCTTCCTTCTGTCACTTTCAGACCTCTCATTCTTTCAGCTACGGTGAACGCAACAGCAGACTTTCCAACGCCCGCCGTTCCATGCAGCCAGATGAGTTGATTCTTCCCTTGTTCGTCCTTTCCTTGATTGTCCAGTGACTCGTAGATGTGATTGAGAAGGATCACTCTGGTCCCTTCCAAACATTTCGGATGGGGCTGGCGCTCACGAGAGTCGTATTGAGCACCCTTGACAGCGACTTGGGAAAGCTTGTCCCAAGCTCCTTCAGACATATTCAAAAGCTGTCAATGAGATCAGACAGCCAGAAAGGACATCAGAGATGGAAATGCTGACGTTGACTCGTTCAGAAAGGGTTGGGGTGGTATGCAATCGTATGTCCGCCGGTGATCAGCTTAGTAGCTGGGCAGCAGAACAGTCAAAGTATAAAGTGAGAAAAATTGGAATGATTAAGGCAGCGTAAAAGCTGCCAAGAATCAAATGGACGAATGCTTTAAACGGATGGAACGCTCGCTGGATGCTGGAGGCGGAATGAGTTCAAACAATAGGCACTCGTCAGACTTGCTGTAGAGGCGTGTCAACCACGAGGCTGTGGCCTGACCCACTGGTCCAACGGTTGGCGCGCAAAGAATCTTATGGACATTCATTGGTGCTACACACTCGAGTCTTAACAGTGGTTGTTTCAGCACACCAGCACAACACCAGCACGCTCTGTTGTTATGATGTTGAGTCATATGTGTCAACAGTACTAACTTGAAGTTCATTATAATTACAGTCGTTTGCATAATGATTTAGACAAACCGAGCGACTTCGTACCATATTTGTTTCTGTTTAGCAGGAACCAAAGTGTGACACTGTCACGCTACACCGCCGTTGCACCAAACATCCGCGACGATGCCTGTAGCGATGTCTACACAGCTGCGTGAACGTGTTATCATCTGGTACCATGAAATGCACAACCTATTGATGAAGTTGTGACGCTTTCAGGCCTTTCACGCGCAACTGTGTACAACATCCTTCAACTATACAATGATCATGGATCTCTACATAATCCACTTGTTCTACCCACTGGCCGCCATCGTAAATTGGAAGCTGGAGATCTCACGTACATTTAAGGGCTTCTCAGTGCTAATCCCACCATGTTTCTCGATGAAATTCAAGATTGCCTTGCTGAAACACGCAACATTGAAGTCTATTGCCACCCTTTCTTGTACCCTTCGAAATCTTGCAATCACACACAAGATCGCAAAGGAACCACTCGAACGTGATGAACTAGAAATTGTCCCTGCATTGGGGGACCCACAACATGAAGACGAGCAAGGTATGAAATGTTCTACTACTCATACAGGTGGCTTCCGTGGACTCCCGCAGCACTCGGGCATGGCTCCAGCACTCTGTGTAGTCCTTTGTTCAGCGACGGCGACTTCGAGAATCCAGACCGCGGTGCAAGTTGGATAGCGGTTGCATAGCGTGACAAGTGTAACGTGTTTGTACTGAAAACATGACCAAATATATCAGCAGAGTAATTCGGTTGTCTAAACCATTATGCAAACGACTGTACCTTGCGAAGCAAGGTCTATTGGCATGGATGATTTTATGTGATTTCCAAATATTTCAAAACAGTGGTAAATTTGCTGACGAGAAAGCGCATTACAATTAAACTGAGATTACAAATACAACGATACGCAGTTGGTACGAGACTGATACCACAGAAAAGTCAATGGCCATGTCACAGAATGAAGACAGATCTGTGCATAAATTTTTCGAGTGAGCATTGTCTCCAAAATAATAAATGATATTCACTTTTCACGCTTGAGAAGAGCTGGAACCAGGATCTTGATGAGATTTCTTTGTATGTGGGCCAGCAACATCATCAGTTGGATGTGGACATTTATAGTGAGACACATGGTGTCCAAAACCCGGTCTCAAGATCACGATTTTCTCGACATTGGCCTGAAAGCTATCAAAGTTGCCGATGTGCCATTGGAGGATACCAAAATGAACTTCTACAATGGCACCGTTAATGACATCGTTTGCATGGGAAGGTTCCACGAGTTGGCCATCATGGTAAAGTGGAAACATAAACAAACAAATCACCTTGCTTGCAAGGTCATATGCCTGGTCTCGAAATCTTATGGACTAGCTGATAGAGTAACCAAATATAGCCAAATACATATCAGCAAATTGTAAATAATTGGGTTTCAACGTAGAACCTTTATCATCTCACTGTAATTCTAATGGCTAGTGAATTCAAAACTGCTCTGAAACTGCTTAGCATCAAGGAGATTATTGCTGCTACCAAAAATATCCAATTACCTTGGTCTCAAAAACAAAAAAGAAACCTCTTGCTAGATACTGTAAGAGGCTCTGAAAAGGCTCATCCGCTTATAATCGCAGCTGGCAAAAAGAAGACAATGGACACCATCAATCATGATATTCCTTCCAATGTGCTTCCTAACCTCGACCACACTTTAAAGCAGCTTACAGTGAAAGAAATATTAGCTGCTGGAGGTCCTGGCAAATTCTCTAGGGTTGAGAAGCAAAAAAGATCTACTTTGATCACGGCGATCCTACGATCCTCAGACTTACAGAAGTCAATGATCTCTGTGGCGACGATGAAAGAGAAACAGATGGAAGAAGATACAACAAAAGTATTGAGGAGAGTTTGCTTGCAAGAAGAACAAGAGGTGGTCAAAGATGCTGAATTTTTGGAGACAGTGGACAGCTCCATACAAGAGCAGTGCTTGATGAATTTCATTGATCGTACTGGTAATGCTGGAACTCAACAAGTAATTTGTGTTGCTTGTGCTGGGGAGTTTTTTGCATTTGAAACGACCAAACACGCTCTTGGCAATATCCGGCACAAGGCTGTCCTTTGACCAAGTGAGGTTCATCCACGACAAAAGCTGCTTGATGGCATGCTGTTATATCATGCTGCCATAGTGGATAAGAAAGATGGTCCATATGGTTGTTTTTGCAAACCTTGCTTCAACAATATCAAAGCCAAGAAAACACCCATATATTCTCTTGCCAATAACCTCTGGGTTGGTGAGATTCCTGACAAGCTCGCAATGCTTACTTTACCAGAACGTGTGCTTATTGCTCTGTTCTATCCTGCGGCATACATCATCAAACTTTATCCAAAAAAATGAGGCACAGTTAATTGGAATACTGCAGGTCTTAACAGTGGTCTACATGGCAATGTCTCAATGTATCGCCTTAATACGTCAGCTGTCGCCACCATGATTGACGGCAATTTACTGCCCCCTAAACCACTTGCTTTGGCCAATATGATTGGTGTTTCAATTGTTGGTCCCAACAACTTTCTGGAAAGATGCATGCTGTCTTTTCTTACTGTCAGCCGAAGTCATTTATGCAATGCCTTACTTTTCCTCAAGCTACACAACCCTTTATACTGTAACATCATGATTTTGGAAGAAAACATTGTGCTGTTTCCTGAACATGGCATTCTGAATGTCATTCTGTCTTCAGTCAGACACTTACCTGATATTGAAGCAGTTGACACTGAGCGACAAGATTATGTGCCTGACGACGATATTGAAGATGTGTTTAAAGGTTTGAATATTGTCGTTTCCATCTTGTAATATACTTACTGTGAACTTATTATTTAGCACCAAGTATAGCATTTCCTACTGGACACAATGTCGAAGAAGAAACTATGATAAATGATGCTGGTCAGTTTTCAGATCAAACTGAATCCAGCAAGCTCAAATATATTTAAAAGAACCAAATGTCTTTCCTGTCCAGGCCCATGGCGTCTTAGATAGCAACATATCTGAAGTTGACGATCACCAAATATTTGCACATGCCCTTGACAATATGTCAGAGCGGTATATGGTGCAGCGCGGCAATACATTTGTTAATGAATATGCTCGACGACATGACAATCAATCACTGAGCATCGGCAATCCAGACAATCCCAACCACTTGCTCGGGGCATTTCCTTATCTATTTCCATATGCAACTGGAGGATTCGAAGTTGAACGACCTAGACCTATATCTTATGAAGCACACATGCAGTGGGCATTGCGATATGTGAATCGTCACTTTCGCAAAGACATGCTGTTTATGTTTCAAGTTTTTGGTGTGATTCAGAAACAACAAGTCTGTAGACAAGCTGTTGTGCAAGTGAGTACGAATAATGATATGACTAGCAAAATTTTAAACAACTTGTTAGGTCAAAAAACAAGATTTTCATAGATGTGAACAACAATTTCAGCATCTTACAGTGGATGACTTGCGAAAGGTGAGCAAAGAAGAAAAGAAGCAACTTCCTGAAGCGACATCTTACTGCAGTATGGTCCAAGGTCATTGGCATGGATGAGTCTCGTACAAAAATCCGATCTCTGATTTGGGGAATGTGTATCTTCAAGAATCCGCCTTCTTTGTGGATCACCATAAATCCCACTGACACACACAACCCTATAGCTCAAGTACTTACAGGCGCAGAGATTGATCTTGATGCTTTCAATCGGTTGTCAGGACCAGATTCATCTATGCATTCTATTAGGATTGCAAGCAATCCATATGCAGCTGCTAAATTCTTCCACTTTATTATCACTGCTATTTTGGAAGAAGTGTTCAGTATCAAATGTGGACACCACATTGAACGTCATATCGGCATTTTCGGTATGGTTGAAGCATATATTGGAACAGTCGAAGCTCAAGGCCGAGGAACACTACACCTGCATATGATCATTTGGCTATGCAATTCTCTGACATCATTGGAGATGAAATCACTTTTAGTGTCAGAGCAGTTCCAGAACAGAGTCGCAACCTTCATTGTGGAGAATATTCAAGGTCACCACCCTGAAATCACTGGCGAAACATTAAATACACTTCCTCATGAAACAGCAGTATCATATTCTTGACCACCAGACCCGAGAACATCTGATTTTCCATGGGAAAAGACAACCACCATCCATAACCTGGTTCGTGCTGTTCAGATTCACACTTGCTCCAGCAGTTGTTGGAAAGTTGTTCATGGACAACTCATTTGTAAAAGAGGAGCACCTTTTCCCATAGCAGAAAAAACATGGGTTGATTCTGAAGGAAACTGGGGACCTCAAAGATTGTTCGGTATGATGAACAACTGGAATCCAGTTATTCTGCTTGCTACATGAGCAAATCATGATGTGAAGCTGATCACTAACGGCGAAGAAACCAAGGATATTGGGTTCTATACAGTGGCTCAAAAAACTGTCCGCATGTTTGCGCTATTTTGACTGTTTACATCATTGTACAAGAATGGATAGGTATTCCCAGAACATCCTGCCATGGCCTGGGAGTACTACATCAGGGCTTCAAAATGAGCCCTTACCCGTGGGAATCGGTGGTCATATGGTGGCACTATGTGGTTTGCAAAACAATGACTCATGTGGACAGTTTTTTGACTCAGATATTTTACATAGGAAATCAGGTATTCTAGTACTTTGTGTGGCCTCCCTTGGCCTTGATTACTGCCTCTATCCTTCTAGGCATACTTTCAATCAACTTCTGACAGTCCTCTGCTGTAATCTGTCCCCACTCTACCACCACTCTCTCCCATAACTCCCATACTCCTTTAGGGGGGTGTTCATAGGCTATAAGCTTCTTTTTGAGTATTCCCCAGAGGTGTTCAATGACATTGACATCAGGGGACTGTGCTGGCCAGTCAAGGAGATGAATATTATGTTCTTCAAACCATTCTCTGGCTCTCCTGGATGTATGCTTGGGATCATTATCCTGTTGGAAAATGATATCTTCTTCATCAATTCCTGATTCTGCCATGCTAGGCAGCAAGTGGTGGTTGAGAATGTCCACATACTGCTCAGCATCCATCCTCCCCTCAACCTCTGCAAGCATTCCTACACCATTCCACCCCATACACCCCCATACCATCAGAGAACCTCCTCCAAACTTGAGTGTCCCATTAATCTCTCTGTCTGTTAGAGGCCCCCCCTTCTTTTTCCACACATATACCTTTCCATCTGACCCAATCCTGTTGATTTTAGTCTCATCTGACCATATGACACGCTTCCAGTCCTCTACAGTCCAGTTTTGATGGGCCAGGGCAAAGTCCAGTCTTCTTCTTCTTTGTTACAGCCTTGAGGTTGGCTGCCTTGAGAACATTTCTCACAGTTTGTGAAGATACAGGGGTAGTGATGATGGAATTGATGTGATGAGTGACTTGGACAGCATTGTCAGCCTTTCCTGTAGTAATATGCTGAATAATGGCCCTCCTATCAGTAGAGGTGAGTTTGGATGGACGACCTCCACTAGAGTTTTCTTTGTCTGGGTGACATTTTTTGGTGAGCTTGGCCACAGTAGACTTGCATACACCAGTTCTAGATGCTATTTGACAAGCAGAGAGGCCAGCAGTAGAGAGAGAGAGGATGTTATCCCTTTGAGCAGAGGAGATGGCTTTCATGGTGATTATGACTATCATACATGAGACTCCCTTCATTATATAGTGAGAGATAGGTTTAATAATGCCATAATGACACCACATTATAATTTATTTAATAATGGTATGACTTTATGGTGTCATAACCATTAATTTATATAGTTTCAATCTAGCCTCAAAAAACTGTCCACATGAGTCATCATTTTGCAAACCTCATAGTGCCACCATATGACCACCAAATCCCACGGGTAAGGGCTCATTTTGAAGCCCTGATGTAGTACTCCCAGGCCATGGCAGGATGTCCTGGGAATACCTATCCATTCTTGTACAATGATGTAAACAGTCAAAATAGCGCAAACATGTGGACAGTTTTTTGAGCCACTGTATCTCAATGTATATGGCCAAGAATCAGCAACATTCCTCTAATGCATCAGCATTGCTAGCGAAATCATTCACATTCCATCAGACAAAGAAAAACAGAATTCTGGTGCTCATGCACTCAACAAGCTCCTGATCCAATGCTGTGCCAATTTGCTCAGTCACGAGCAAGAATTTAGTGCTCCCGAAGTTGTTACTTATCTTATGAAGTGGGGAGATTGTTATATCTCTCATCACTTCAAGACCATCTACTTTTCCTCAGTTGTTAACCTCCTGAAGAAGACATGGCCATATCTCGCTTCTCAGCGGTTCATAATGCATTACCTGATCAAACACAACTCAATTTATATCATACATTACAGACTAGTTATGGAACTTTCCAGTGAAGGACAGTTAGAAACCCGAGAAGATACTGCAGAAGCTTACGATGTAAGTTGACCCCCTTTGACATCAATATCTTGATTTATTATATTATAGATGGAATACAGTATACTGCACTTCAAAGAAGAAACTCAATCCCTGCAATTGCGCGATCAAATCCAGGAATATATTGATTGTAGTGATGCTTTGGAACAGTTCAGTTATATCGACTACTTTCTCAATACATACGACATTACTCTATCTAATGACAGCAAACTGGTATCCCTACGATGGAAACCTAACAGTCGAATTCAGTATAGGGCATCATCTGGACATGACAAGCATTGCCATATTCTGCGCAGTGACGATCATGAAACTATGCCATACTTTCCTGGACCATGGTTGCCATGATGAAATGATCAACAAACTTATCTGCTGTATTGCGCATCTATGCTAGCTCTTTTCAAGCCATGGAGATCACTGGTAGACCTTAAGGCTTCCTACCTCACCTTTCCCGAAGCATTTCTTGCGTTAATCGAAACAGCTTCATTGCAGATTCTTAAGGCAATGGATAATATTCAATATTTCTATGAATGTTCCAACAAAGCATGGCAAAACTGTATCAACAA
This sequence comes from Suillus lakei, assembly GCA_016628065.1. Lineage (NCBI taxonomy): Eukaryota > Fungi > Basidiomycota > Agaricomycetes > Boletales > Suillaceae > Suillus > Suillus lakei. The sequence continues at coordinate 32,769 of JABBWA010000115.1, forward strand.
AACATTCAGAACTGCGTGGAGTGAAGCTTCAGAGTCCCATGATGAAGAGGTAGAAAGTGACAATGACAATGAAGAATCTTCAATTTCGCAACCCCCACATATTGACACTCCACTACCAGAAGTGACTGAAGAAGACATTGAAAATGCGATGCAAAACTCCCATTGTACTCATGAATTGCTCTATGCCGATGTTGCTATCAACATCACAGAAGACTTTGCCATCTTTGATGAAGTACCTGTGGCCATTGCTCCTCATCAACCTAGTCATGTCGCTTCTGATCAACAAATCCAGATGTACATGGAATGGCAAGGTGCTGTCGAGTACACAGAGACTGCAAAAAAATTATCCGAAGCGAAACAGCCATGAGATATAGGTTCTATTCAACATGCATCAGATGCCCTTACAGTACAACATGGAACCCCAACAATATCTGTGCAATCACAGAATTACCCCTTAAAAATTCAAGAACCAACCTTAACCGAGAACAGCTCATTGCCCATACCATTATTCATAACCATTTACTTGCCCATCTTTCCAAAGAACATCATCTGCAGCTGTTGATGTTGGTTACTGGTGAAGGTGGTACAGGCAAATCAAAGCTATTAGATGCTATCACCGATACCTTCGCCCAGCATAATTGTGAATTGATGTTTGCACATACTGCAATGTCAGGAGTTGCAGCATGCATTATTAGAGGGTCAACACTGCATTCTTGGGCAGGACTCCCACCTCGTCAAATGCCTCACACTGATAAATGGGTTACACATCCTCGACCTGAGATGGCATGTCACAGACATGCCAACATGGACAACAGTTTATTGCTTGCAGTAGACGAAGGCAGTATGTTAACTGCAGAACAACTAATGTTATTGTCACAGGTAAGTATGATAACACTTGTAAATTACATACAACAAGCTAATGATTCAGGTTTTAGGCACAGTTCATGCACAAGAAGAAGTGGACCCCACGATCCCTTTCAGTGCAATGAACATTCTGCTTATCGCCGACTTTCATCAGTTTCCGCCTGTTGGTAACATCAAGAAAGCTCTATTTGCACGTCATCCTCCCAATCAGAAATGCGAACTTGGACGTCATCTATTCGAACAGTTCAACACTGTTATACGTCTTCATCAGCAAATGTGTATAGAAGATACAGTTTGGGATGGTATATTGCATCGTGCATGTGATGGAGAATGCACTGCACAAGATCTATGAGAGATTCGAACATTGGTGCTTGACGACCAAGCATGCAGTGTACCGGATTTCAGTTCACCTCCATGGAATGACACTGTGCTGATTACACTGCGGAACAGTGTTCGTAATCGTTGGAATACACTATTGCTGATGAAACATTGCAAGTTCAATGGAACACTATTGTACATTGCTCCAGCAGAAGACACATCTAAAGGCTTACCGCTGTCAATGCAGCAACATCTTGCAACTGCAAAGTTATCACTTGATGATACACAACATTTACCAATTCAAATTGAACTTTCAGTAGGCATGAAGGTCATGATCACAGAAAATGTTGCTACTGGTGCATGTTTGGCCAATGGCTCACGAGGTATGATTGTTGACATCTTACTCGACCCTCAAGAGCAAACACAGATGCACATTCCAAAAGATAACAAGGTTCACCTACAGTACCCTCCAGCTGTAGTGATTTTTTGCCTACTTTTTATGAAGTCACCAAAACTGCTAGGACTCAAAGCAGGAGAAGTTCCTCTGATGCCCTCTGTCCATCAGTTTCCAATACATGCCAAACCTCGCTGTACAGTCACTCGACGTTAATTGCCATTGACACCAGGATACGCTTTCACCGACGTTAAGTCCCAGGGACAAACCATAGATTATGCAATTGTCGATATCGGCAAAACAACTTCTTTCAGTTTAAAGCCCATCAATGCTTATGTTGCTCTATCAAGAAGCAAAGGGCGACATAGTATATGCTTATTGCGCAACTTCGAAAATGACCTGTTTACACAACATCCCTCAGAAGATCTCAAAGACAAAGATCAACGCTTAGATGTTTTGGCACAATTGACAGAGGAAAGATACTTCAAAGGAGAATACGGTAGGATAGAATACCCTGAAAGCTTTGAAATCCAAACGTCAAGGTGAGATATTGATAGAACTTGATATAAACAACTTTGGCTCACTACTCAAATGCCTATTTTCAACCAACCTAACCAACCTTGTGTGCTTCAATGCATATCAAACACAAACCTCAACCTTCTTGAATCACTCCTTCTCAGCCACCTGCTACACCTTGTGGGCACTCTAGTGGATCTGTAATCATCCATGATACTGACGAAGAAGAAGAAGCAGGAAGAGAAGAGGCTATCAAAGAAATAGAAGTAGAACAGCAGCTGAGAGAATATGAACCTCTGCCACCCCCTGTTGATCCCACCCCAAGAACATGGAAAGCTAAAGATACCCAATATTGTCTTGGTGTTGGTCGACCGATCATTGCCGGAGGTAGTGGTGCTCGTGCTGTGACTAAATCTGTCAGTCCATCAAATAAGTAAACTAAGGTTGTTGAGTCGCTCACTCTCCGCATAGCATCAGAACAAGCAGGACATAGCAGCACTTTATCAACATCCCAGCCACACTCCCTACCACCACAGATGCATACCACAAGTATAACAGAGTCTTTGTCTTCACAAATAGTTGAGAATGCAGTGGTTGCAGCTGTGAGTCCAATACATGCACAGTTCTAATATTTTCTTACTGGTGGGCATCACAGCTTGCTCCAGTGCAGAAGGAACTGGAGGATCAGAAAGGGTACGGTGTAGAGATGTGCTACCTGTGGTCACACTGTACCCGTCAGCACGGTATACGGGTATGTTTTCGGGTAGCCGCACTATCTCCGAATGTTGTCCGCAGTACTACATGTTGGACATGACAGGATTCGCCACCCACTATGATCCTTATTTTTCGGAGGCCATCAACTGCAACAGTGACCCACTGCTTCTATCATATGTGTGATCAGGGATGTGACCATCAGAGGATTGTGAGAGACTGACCTTTGTGTACATCTTGAAAGAAAGCATAATCTCAGGTGCACAATACCATTGCGTGGCTACATATTCGGTCATCAGCCCAGCCTCCTTGGCACCCAGAGTTGTTGCTTTGACATTCCTTGCCAGGCCATGTCCCACCTGTCATATCTCCCTTTTGAACATGCACAAGAGAGTCGTCGTTCTTGCCTTTACCAAGGGTTGCACTGTCAACATCAGTTGCAAAGAAGCACACTGTTGATAGTACACGGGCAAATGTTCCTAATGGAGGGTTGCGTCCACCTCTAAGGATTCCGAAACCGCTTTTGAATGAGATGTGAGCCAATGCCAATAGACAAATATGTGACTCACTCTGCTTCCGGTGCATCTGGCTTGCTTTCCCAACCTCGCATGGGTGTCAGGAAGACATGTTTGTTCAGGAGTGCATCATTTGAATCTGCCAATGCAATTACTGTGCCTGTGTTGATGCTTTCAGATGCCTATGGTCCACATATTCAGCAAGATTGGGCAGATTATAAAACTCTGACAGCTGATCACCAGTGTCTTGTCTCACCCACTTAAATGAACATGTAAATGCCTGTGGAGATGCGACCGGAGGGGACACTTAGATATTAATAATGAGCCATAACCTGTTCCATACAGTATACAAACTATTTGACTACATTGTTCAATAACTTTATGTAAATAAAAAACTTAACACCTCCTAACTCAATCTAACTTTGATACTGCTCGAGGAAAACAGCAACTTCGCTACATCATGAATTGTAAGACGCTTAATGTTTTCACAAGTTCACACTCAGCTCTGATACAGTTCCACTGAATGAGGATATCAAAACAACCATTCTTGAGAACCTAATAATCACAGATCTTATATGCATCAGTTGCACATGTTGCACCATGCGCAAAATTGGACAAGGCATCATCACCAGGCGCTTTAGATGCATAATACAACCGTTCACAGGTTGTACTTTTCAGCTCTTTGTGAAGACACTGTGAAAGTCCCATGCCTTGATAACTGGTTCGAGTGCATATTCTATGCTCATAGGTGACATACACCACAAAAATCACAACCTTAACATTGTAGTCCCATACAATGGTTTTGAAGCTCTGAACAATTTTCTCCTACTTGCTTCAGACTATGTCCTGATCTCACAGATCTGTCATCCTGCAATCTCTCCAATCATTGGTCGATTTGGCAAATATGCAGGTAATGGTCACATTATCATGCTTGCGAGCACAAAAATGGACGTTAATGTGCTCCACATAATTCTCAATGCACCATCAACGGCAGACATGATATTTATGACGACTGGGGGATTGACCTGTTTCTATCCCCAATGGATGCAGCAGCGAGTGGCGTTACTAAGCCATACGGCTGACTCTGTTCCCTGGGACAAGAAATTAGGAAGAGCAGGAGAATTTCATGCAGAATTACAAGTTGAAAAAGGAACAGACTTTCTGGGAAGCCCATGTGGCAATTGTTGCCCTACACTTTGGCATCATGTTCAAGAAAAGCACCTGCATTTATCAGTCGACTGGGATATTGACGACTCAGTGACAAACATATTTCATAATGTCGATGTCGAGTGGCGACTAAACACATATTGCACTAACTGTGCATGTCGTTACAACTTCCATACAATGAGAATGAACTTAGAATGTGCAGGTGCAACCAATCATGAGTGCTAATATAAATGACAAAATAATTCTAATCATCCTACATAGGTGATGATGTGAAATACCTTCTTGGTGAAATACGCTGGCAAAAACCAGTGTGTTCCATGACATTATTTAAAATAGAATACTAATATTACAATACAGCATTTCCATCAACTTATCAAAGGGCTATTTTATGGTGTATGATGTTGTAGACCATTCATCATCCCAATTCCTGTATGGGATGGTGTACACACAGCCCCGACACTTGATGACTTGTATGTAAACTATTGGGTCAAACAACATGACATCGATGACTGCACTACCACACGATGACACCTCCAACAAACCTTCAACGTAGTACCCAACATGGAGATGCAACTTGATGGAAAGTACACCATATACTTTGAGGAGTCAAATGGGACACCAAATACACCAAACCAGGTCCTAAATCGCATGGCACGGATGACAGGAGCACATGGGAGAGTGATAAGAAGTATCTTGGTTGTCAAACAATCCTACTCTTATGACAATGCAGTCATCGACATTGTGAAGGATGATATGTTAGTCATTAACTACCTGTTGAACAGGTCAGCATCAAATCTATCAAACAGAATTCAATAACTTCACAATACTAATATGATTTCCAGTATTTTGCACTACAACATAATTCCTAGTACATGATAACAACAAAATATGACAAATTCCACACCTTTTGCATCATTTTGAAGACAGTACAACAAGAAGAAAAAGGTTATCAATGACAAACCCACTCAACAATAGAAAAGGGTCAGTGTAAGACTTCTCAGATAGCGAATTGACTCTTTGTATAGTTCCTGTGCACCTCGTTAAGATACTTGTATGCCTTAGCTGCTCCAAGGTTATGCACCGTCGCTCATATTTGATTGCCTTAATGTACACGTACAATTTCATTTAATAGGTTATGATCTTCTACAAAAAAAAGGGTGAAATGAAAGTTATTTGCTAGAAAGGTTACAACAGCTAATTGGTTCTATTAACTTTGAAGTTGCTGAGAGTTTTTGAATTACATACCTGCTAGGTCTTGGTTACTACGAAGCTCTTGCACCACAGGAAAAATATCAATAGCAGAACCCATTTGGGTTATGATGCAACTGCAGTTGCGGAAAACCAGAATATGTTGTGAACCTCTGTTTTGGAGCATAACTACATGTAGTTAATATTGAACATTCAGAATAAACTATGTAATCACCTCTTAGAAAATATCCTGGTAATAACTCGCATGTAGGTGAACAGTTCATGGTATGGATTTCAGTGAGCTGATGCTGTGCATGACATCATATATATTATTGTAACGATGTGTGACATTTGTGACTGTCACAACATCTAATGGGACCAAGAAACCAGCTACAACAGTATAACTCTAGATATTTTACTTCTGCATGTCTAATTGAGTCACCAAGACGTGATCACGCACCATGCAGTTGCTTCGTGAGGTTCATCCTTCGTCAGACCCCTTCGCCAGGACGGGTACAGCATTATCTGTGATTTTCTTGGAACAACACTACTTAGCAATGGGTTCTAAAGCTGGGCAATACTGTGACAGTATCAAGGGATAGGCAATAGGTTATCACTAGCAGTGGAGATGATATTCTGAAGCACATGGATCACCTGCATTTGACAGCACTGATATAAACTCTGAAGAGTTGGTATACCTGTCCAGAACGTTTGTTGTCTTTGCTGGCTCTCAGATCAGCTCTGTCAAAGTTTAGACTGGCATGTAAACCCTATGTAGATGGTCTTTGAACGTGTTCAATTTTGGTGAGGACATCTACCTGTTCTCATCCATCCACGATGATGCTGCTATGACATCATCAATGTCATACCTCATACCATGTCATAAACGATGCAGAGTTCACTCCACAATCATGATCTTCGACCTCACTGAGCATCACAGAAACTTAAAACAGAACCCAAACTACTTAGTCTCTGCCCAAATACTGCAAAGATGTGAATGGACTCCAGGAGCAATTGGTCATACCCTCACCAACAAAACCACTGATGAGCCCTTAATTGGAATTGCTGTTGTACACGTCTTTGACTTCAGGCTGCAATGCAGTCCATCAGGCAGCTTCTTCAACAAAGACTACAGTACATTGGATAAAGCAAAGTACCAGTTTATTGGTGGAAGACCCTATAATGCAAATGGGTTCAATGAAGACTTTGCATGAACCCATACTCTTCTCAATAACATCCAGAATCTCATTGCCAAGACTCAGCACAAAAAGGATATGCTTCCAGACGGACAAAGCATCAGATTTGCACAAAGTACATTTGAAAAAAGGGTGCATGCCTCAAAACTTCACTGACACAAGTTGCTTAACACCAAACAGGAAATTGCTGTCCCTGACTTGCCTACTGCAAGTAGAAAGACTGTGTATCTTGAAGATATTGAAAGTGAGACTGGCCCTTCACAATCTGCCAGCACTGAGATGAAGAAGAAATTGGAAATGGACGAGGAAACGGCTAATTGGCCAATAGCGGATGAATATTGCGAAGATCTCGAGCCAATCAAAGCCCATTACAAAGCAGTGCCTCTGTGCATCTATGATGAAGAAAAACAGTTCGTAGAGCCTCAGAACTTCAACAACGCACTATGAAACGCTCTTGTCGAGGTCCACTTCACTGTCAATCACACTTATCTTGCTAAATCAATGCCTCAGTCAGAGTCAGACTCATTCTGTGCCAACATTGAGCAAATAATGATATTAAAGAAAGGTAAACCTACAACCATGATCTACACGTCAGATCCTAGGTGTGGTCCAGTTATGACCACAGCTCATCATACTCCACCTCCTCCCGAAATTCCTCCGGCAAAGAAACTGCATGTTGACGAAGCTGCTAAGAAAAAAGGAAAAGACAAAGCAGATGACACCTGAAATTTTGGGAATCTCATTCCATACGTAGTATCATACAATGCTGCAATATACGAAAATGACCCATGTCCCCATCAAAACAAATACCTTACATGAGCGGCATGTCCACACCAATCAAGCAAGGTCCTAGACGGCAACGCCGGCCCCTAGTATGACGAACTAATGTATGAAACACCACACATCGAATATTGCGTCGCGTCCGCCATAATGATCATTGAAAAGGAGTAATAGTATATTTCACATTGTTTGCTTTGGATTTGTGGAGTCAAACAAATAGATATCAATTTCGGAGCAAGGTCCTGTTTGGCGACGCCGAACCCTAGTATTGTTATTTTCGCCATCGAGCATGTTGTACTTAATCACGTGCTTGACGAGCTCGACTCGGAAAGAGCCTTCGGAAACATTCTAGTTGTGGCTGCCAAACGTTAATGAACCTTGTCATAATCGTACACGACAGATGTCTCCTGAAGCTCACCTAACGTGTTGATAATCCAGCTTCTAAAAAAACGTGTGGTTTCTCTACACGCAAGCATTTCTACTCTTTGTCACCGACTATTATGTTACTCTCCATTCTCTTACAGACCAGCATGGGCACCAGAGCACACTTTTCAAATGTTCAAACGTCCAAGGTGTATTGCAAGATAGCAGACAACAGGGAAAGGAGCTTCAGGAGAGGGCAATTAAAAGGTTCGGTCTCCTCTTGTAACGGAACATAATAGTTTTGGTGACCTAGATGATTGATTCTAGCAGACAAGCGACCTACAGCACATTAAGAACTTGAAGGGCTCAAGAGCTAGGACAAGATCAGTGGATGGTATGACGGAATGTCGTCTTCCTAGCAAGCTTTTCGATGTCCCATTCAGAACACACTTCAAGTCGAGGGCGATCCTGATGCATGGGTGCGTGCGAGACGAAAGAACGAGATCGGAAGCAGCCGAGGAGAGATGGAAGGATGGAGCGCGGGAGGACAGTTTGGTGAGTGAGCAGCTAGAATGCACCATGAACCAGAGGTATGGTATCACTGTCTGCCTAGATTCATTTACCAGATTTAAAAATAAAAAAACACTAGCATCGACAGTGCACGTTCAGAGCCGATGGGCGGATAGCGAGGACTGGCAGATTTATCATAAGTGTGTACTTACACGGTACTTGCTTCATAGGCTGACGTTTTACTTTTTTACAGCCGACTCCGGATGATTGAGAGCAATTACTCGTGGATGTTGATGACCGGACAGTCACAGTACACACGTCCGTCAACATCTCAGCGGTCTGCGCATCCAGACAGTAGTGTGGAAGAGGCAGATATCAAAGGTTGTTTTGACTCAAGTTCTTCTGGGAACAACGCTTACAGGCACCATAACAGGACAGCCATGGATACACTCAAAACAGAATCGTGCGTCAAAAGTATTTCTTACCGGGACTGGCAGGTGTCGACTTGGTGAAGTTCTTTAGTATATCTAATCAACATTTCCAGAACCCGAGTCTATTCCTACTCTAGCTCACAACCCACAGAACTGTAAAATGTATTCATCACCGGTCGTCCATCGCAGCTGCCCCGTCTTCAAGGGGAGTACTTCGTCCGATTCTGTAGTCCAAGAATCATCTAAGAGACATCGTTGTGGGCACCGGACACTGCTTGGAAGAGTATGGCCAACGCGCATGGGTTTCATCGTTTAGGTGTGATAGCAGAAGATTATCGAAATCTGATGAAATATTGCATTGTTTATTCAGAGTCTTGAGTTTTGTTAACGAACCATGGTATGCAGTTGTTTAGTGCCAACGCCTCATTCAAGTTCAAATCGACTTGAGGACCGGGCGCATCATGACGCAGATCATCCCACCAGAGAGCCTCTGAGACGCTGGTCCTCGGATGTCTTCTTTGCTGGCACTCGGACTCTCTTGCTCTAATATATGCCCACCGAAAATCTCGTGTCCCGCGCTGGAAGCATCACATCAAACCTACTCCCTAAACTGTTTTTTCTCATGCACTCACTCCCCAATTTGCGCTGCTTGAAGCTTGCTTGCGCTAATGCTATCCCATCATAAGTTGAAGCGGTTGCCGGCAGCCACATTGTCCCCTGGGGAGTCTGTCAATGTTGGAGTGATGAGATTCGTTAGCCTCATTCCATTTCTTGATATAATCATCCGAAAGTGATGAGTTTTGCGTTCTCAGCTCGATGAAGAAGCCTCGACTCCGAAGTACACGAAGTGAAACTCATGAAAGCTGGTTTTGACATACGAGCGTGTGCGAGATAATATCAAAAATGTCAGAACAGTCACAGTAAAAGTGTACTTGGATGTCAATGCAGTCGCTCAACGAAGACTAATTTTGTCCCAACACGAAACAAGACATCGACAAGCTGCAAGAGACAAAAATGATCAGAGGAATAAGGCAAACATGGCTGTAGAAAAAGGGCGTGCTTGTTCATTGTGCAAGAAATATATCCAGTGTGTCTCTATTGCATGTACTCAAGGGATGAGGTGAACAACACGACTTGTCAGATGAGATGGGAGAGATCTTCGTGAGAGATAAGGTTAATGATGGCCTTCGGTATACTCAGGAGAAGTACAACAGATAAAGAGCCAGAAGCGAAACCATTATCCAGGCTGTCGTATCGTTGCATCAAGGTGCGAGGGCATCGACGTTGGAGTTGCAAAAGTAGTGGCGACCGAAGGTATGGTGGACGTGGCATTACATGGTTGAGAAGATGACTGAGACTGAGCCGCTCCGATGGATTGCTGCGTGACACTCGTCTTGGGAGGCCTAGAAGTGCCTGCAGCAGGGGTTTTCAATATAACTGGCCTGCGTTTTTCTCTCGCTAAGGCGTTCCTCTGTATGAAATCAGGTGAGTTCGAATATCCAAGAAGGAGAAAATGACACAAGATGTTGAAAGGAAGAAATGACATACACATTTGCCCTTTGCATATGGGACGTCAAATACGGCTGAGTGACGCTCGTTGAACTCGATGCCTTCACGACTTTGTCTGCATCGTGTCAAAATGTTCCGAGCCCAGTTGAGAGGGGATAGAGACATATCGTGGTGCATCGGAGCCAGTGGGACAGAATAAAGAGTATAAGCATCTACTGTCGGCCTGGCAAGTGTATGATGCCCCAGACCATATGGGTGTGACCTTCAAATTTCTGGCGAGGGATGATTGCTGATGTCTCCTTCATAGCGGTGGGTGAAGACATTCCAGAATCCAAACTATCTGGTGTCTCAGCTTCACCCATCAAACTCCAAATCATCACTTACGAGGACAACGATGGGAAGACAGCAGAGAACAATGGTCGTTTTGGTCAAGCCAGACTTGACTTGACTGCTCCCTAGTCCGTCACAGCTTATATACAGCATGGGCTGCGCAGCTGAAGCGCCCAAGCCTCATTTCTCAGTGTCCACTGGGTTGTATTCTGTGAACCCTTAATGACTGTTGTTGTTGAATGGAAGGATAAGTTAACATTGCATCGCGTGGCCTATATGTTAGCACCCGTTATCTAATCAACTCTGGAGCATTCCCTCATAGCTCACTGCATCTGTTTGCTTCCTGATCAAACATTATGGTAGTTATCATTCGGACTCATCTGAGTCGTCTTCTACCTACAAACACATGCATCAAATCAATGGCAAGTTTAAGAACAAAGCAAATGAGGAAAATTTCCTGCCACGCACTTCGTACTTCTTTCCAGCTGTGTTGGGTGCCGCTCGGCAATCAGACTGGGCTAGCGGAAACTGCGGTTCCGAAAAATGGGTTCTGTTTCGTGCATTGACCCAGGAGTGGGTATGAATAATGACAATTCCTAGTTAGTAATCGCTACCCCGCATATGAGATAAAAGCAACATGTACCACCTCGATTCGTTTTTTTCGTCATTTTGAGAGGTCTTTCATTTCACGGCGGAGTTCGTGCAGTGGGTCCATGTGCCCTAGATAGCGATCAAGATTGGGGGTTGGGTTGACTTGTGAGATGCGGGGGACGGGCGTCTTGGCAGTAGTTGATCAATGTAAGATTGCCGCTCTATTAGGAAAAACGACTATCCTACAGGTCAGACCCAATCTATCACCATTGGTGGTATCGTTCGAAATAAGGTTCCAAAAAATCAATCATGTAGCAGAGTGAGTAGCATGGGTTGTATAACCACACACATAATGCAGTAACTTATACCCATATGAGACGGACAGCCAAGGGTGACAATGTACCAATACAGATGGGCCAGCCCACATGGGCCCATGTAGTGATGTGCACGGCCCAGCTTCAGGCCGTGGGCCAGCCAAAGCCGAGCCTGATTAGGCCAAGCCAAGCCGGGCCAATGTCACAGCCTGACCAGGGCTTTGGTCCGGCTTATTATTCTGAAAAGCCAAAGCCGACGGCCCAAGCCATGGCTCATAAGCATGTATTAAGCCTTTACAGAGTGCGACTTACATTTGTTTTCCATGTCTAGTTTGACCTGTTGAGTGCTAGATGTAGTGCTTTCTGGCTATGTGACTTCCCCAAATAGTGATTATTCTGGCGTTTAGGACCATCCGGTGTACTGACATTAGCTAGATGCTACTACTGACTACTGTCGGATGGTACATTGGTGCGTGTTCTCTCCATTTTATTGCGCTTGCACTCTTGAACTGACAACTTGAGCGCACAGCACCACACCTACTCGCACATATTTCTTTTATGTCTGTGTTTGTCTGCATTCATTTGTACTTCTTTGACAATGGCTCATTCATGCTTGTTCGGTTGCACATATTCGTTTGTGCATGTCTGCGTTTGTCTGTATCCATTGTCGCACAATTCATCTGCATTCATTTGCACTGTGCTGGTGTCGTGGTGTCTGCGTTTGTTGGCACCTTGTCATGTATGTTTTCATTGTCCCTGTCTGCCTCCAGCTGGTGAGTATTTCAAGTTCATATCTTGACATGTACAGGTGCCGGGTTTCATAGCCTGTCAGAGTATCCCAGCACCACACATCCAGCTGAGTGGACACACAATGTTCTTCTTCATTTGCTTTTCGATCATCCAACAACATCGAGTTCAGCATAGCTCATGTATCCTCACTGGTACTTACCGTCGTTCTTTGCTCCCACCCACCACTCCCCTTTATTATGCACCATAATTCCTTACTTCATTAATTTGTCATTCATGTAGTATAAATATCAAACGAATATATTGTTTGCCTTGGCTTATTGCTCAAGAGTCGATGCACGATTGAACTCCCAGCGCGTCACCGACTCTTGCTCCTGCAATTTTGCATTTACAGTGCTCGGGCCGCAGCTCAGGCCAGAGCCAGGCCAAAGCTGGCTGTCACTGGCGGCTTTGGCCCAGCCTGGATTTTTTGCAAGCCTAAGCCGTCTGAAGCCAGGCCAAAGCCGTGGCTTTCGAGCCAAGCCAGGCTGGAACTTCACTAGGCCCATGGCAATAATTGTACCATGATAGACAAGTGGGCCAAGGGTGGTGTGTACCTGATGCAACTGGGTGGGCCAAGGGTGGTGTGTACCTGATGCAACCGGATGGGCCGGTGGTATATAGTATAGATGGTAGTATAGCAATGTACTATATAATAGATGATGAATGGCAGTGTGCAATGGAGATGAGTGGGCCGAGGTGATGGGGTGCAATGCAGATGGGTGGGCTAGTAAATGAGGTGCAATGGAGACAAGTGGGCCGACAAGGGATAGGGTGCAATGGAGACGGGTGGGCCGGAAAATGAGGCACAATGGAGACAAGTGGGCTGACAAGGGATAGGGTGCAATGGAGATGGGTGGGCCAATGAGGAATGATATGCTATCCGGTGCATACAGGATATACCAACCGGTACTGTGCCCATCTGGTATATCTAGTATACACATCCTGTTAGAGTTTAAAAGTCCGGTTGCAAGACTGAAAAAGACCACAACCAGACCACAACCAGACCACAACCAGATCACAACAACCGGACCACAACCAGACCAAACAAGACCAGACCTTGATTGCCAGTTGCCTCAGTCAGGTTCAGGCCAGTCCAGTTGCAGTTGCCTAACTTGTGCAGAAAAATGAAAGACTGGTCCAGGACCAGTCTTTCCAGTTGCAAGACCAAAAAAAGACCACAACCAGACCAAACAAGACTGGACCTTGATTGCCAGTTGCCCCAGTCAGGTCCCATCTGGTACATCTAGCATACACATCTGGTTAGAGTTTAAAAGTCTGGTTGCAAGACCAAAAAGACCACAACTAGACCACAACCAGACCACAACCAGACCACAACTGGACCACAACCAGACCACAACCGGACCACAACTGGACTGAAAAGACCAGACCTTGGTTGCCAGTTGCCTCAGGTTCAGGCCGGTGTCGATCTTCATTGCTGGTCTGTTAAAGCCTTCAACAAAAATAACAAACCAAACAACGCTACTGGTCAGCAGTTCCTGTGCTTAGAAGGCTGGTTCAGTAGTTGTTCAAGAGAGTGGTCTGACCCTGGTAGTACTCCAAACACTTCAAGTGGTTGAAGGTTTGGGTGTGTGGGAGTTGAAATAGATGAAGCTGCACACGGGGCAGCTGACTGGAATAGATGCTGGACTGGAATAGACGTAGAAGCAGAGTGACAAGGTTCCAGGTGAACAATGTCAAAGAAGAATGATGACTGGAGACTGAAAATGTGAAGCCTATCTGAGGCTTCAGAGAGGAATGGACATGGAATGGTGAACTAGATAAGTTGATTTTCTGTAGCTAAAGTACAGGGGTTTATATAGAGTAGAGTGTCTGTGTACATCTATGTATGCAAAGCAACGCTCCAGGCAATGAGTAGGGCAATGAAGAGGGCAATGAAAGGGGGGAATGGAATGAATGTGCTGCGCTTCAGGGGTAATGACTGAGCAATTTCGAAAAATAGAACAAATCCTATGCAGAATGAATCATAGAATGGAGAATGAGTCATAAAGACAAAGAATGAGTCAGAGAATGAAAAAGCGATGATAAAGCAGGGCTGTGACCATTACAAACCATGACTCATGACCTGAGTCACCATGACCAATTGCTATGCAAGCATGACAAAGTGCTGTGCAGTGATGATGCAAGAGCTGTGACGCAGCAATGATGCAGCATATGGGCAGTGGAGAATAGAATGAAGTGATGATGCAATGATGCCATGTTGGAATGATGATCCGAATGCTCTGCTGCAGAGATGCCATGTGGTTATTGGTGCAGAATGTCGACATGCAGAGATCATGGGATATATACAGTCTGTGAGATGCTTCCCTAACATGATAAAGGGATTGGTCATCTGCATAGGGACTTGGTTGTTTGCAATCTCTGGTGAGCGTGGGGATGGAATGGCATGGTGTCCACAGTGATCATGGAGGTGAGGTGCGAGTGGATAATGGTTTGGATGGTTTGACAAATATAAGCCACTGAAGAGGATTGGAAATGGTAGGGTGATGAGGACAGGATGAATAAAGATGTGGTTTTCGATGTATTGGTGCAATTTGGCATGGTCTGGCTGATGCTGAGGTTGTCTGAGAGAGTAGTGGGTGAAGATGGGAGAGCGTTGGAAGCATGTGAATGGGGGAAAGGTGAATAAACCTCGTTGAATGCAAAATGCCGTAAAAATGCGGGATGCCGTAATACTGTTGAAAATCACTTGAAAATCGAAAAATTAAGGGAAAGGAAGGGAAACAAATGAAATGGTGCATAAGGAATGTTATTGGAAATGAAGATATAAATTTAAAAAAACCATGTTCTCACTACCAAACATGTTTGGTGTGTGACACCGGTCCATTTGCAGTTGCCTAACTTTTGCGGAAAAATGAAAGACCGGTCCAGGACCAGTTCCAACCGGTCCATTGTGGGACCGGTTGCCTATATATGGGTAGTACTCATCTAGGCGATTCTATTGGTGGTACAATCTTGAAAAATGGTTGAGATTTGGGAAAGTTATAAGCATTTTAAGAATGGCTCATATAAATCAGTAAGGCATATTTTTATGCTTGTTGGCACTGAACCGGGTCATTGATGTTGCAGATTATGTTAGAGTTTAAAAGTCCGGTCTGGTCCGGTCATTTGACCCTATTTGGAGGCAACAGGACCAGAACTGATAAAGACTGATATTTCCAGTAGTTTGCAGTCCTACAACCGGTTGTACACCGGTTGCAACCGGGACCAGTCCTGTGATAGTGGGACTTAGAATAAAACACAATACTCTATAAGTCTAATATGATAGTCTACCATTAGGATTTTGATAAGGAATGACTAGGGTAGACTGTGGGAATTTTTCCAATGAAAAATCAAAGCTGTAGCCCTTGTCAATGGTAGTCTATCTGTAGTCTCATGACATTTTTTGGTTAAGATCCTAGTGAGTTAAGGTAGACTTCAAACACTTTCTGTAAATGTCATGTGATAAAGTGTTATACAGTGTGACAAACAAGTGCGAGCTCATAGGGAACCTATCTGAAGCATTTAGAGGAAACAGAAATGGAGGAATGGTAGAGGACTGCTTTCTCTACAATGCCTTCATCATAGAATTGTCATAAATATTGTACTAAACAAGTATGTAGATGTCTATTTCCTATGTTTACTATACAGAAAGATGCCAAAAGTGCACCACAAATGATATCCAAAGTCCGTCTGTGTGTGTGCCATGAGGTGCCGTGCAGTTAGTGCCAACCTCCCAAACGCCCAGATGCCTAAGTGCTCTTGACAGGTGCAAATGGCCCTTATGAACCTTGGGCGCTGGTCAAAGAAAACAAAGATTTCAGCTGAGAAGAAGAATATTAGTGTGAGCAGTATTTCACTCACTCGTTTCATTGATGCTTATCACAAAGGCCTAAACGGGAGACAAGCAGCTTGGGCAGCGAAGAAGTACTGAGGACACTGTGTTCTTCCCTCCTTGATCCTTGATGAACTTGATGCAGCAAAGGTGATATAATTAAAGGCCTTATAGGTATTGACATATAATGCATATACTATACACAAATTACTTACTGTCATCATTCTAATCATACTAATACTTACTACTCCTGTTCCATGATATCAATGCATTTTTGGGGCCAAGTTGAAACTCCAACTGGTGGTTTATGGTCAAATGTGGCCAGGTCACACCCAGTCACAGCACGTGATGTTTACAGAAAGTGCTTGAAGTCTACCTTATAAGCAAAATACTAGAAAGTGGTGTGTTCAAGAAAGTTCAGGCACATGAGCAATATGACTGATGTTAGCTTATTTTACTAATATTATAACAATTGATCCAAATCAAGTGTAGACTATCATATTAGACTATCATATTAGACCATTGAGTTAAGACTATTGAGTGTAGACTATTGTATTAGACTGTCAAGTTAAGACTATCAAGTTACTAGACTACTACTTAGTAGTTTTAGTCTTGTAAGCCCTGTGAGGCCTGTGGTGAAAATCCTAGTTTGCTGATGCACTAATTGTAGTCCTAGTCAACATGAGTGCATTGTTAGTCTTACCTTGTCAATTGGTTATCATTTGATCAAGATACAAGCTAAAGAAATCCAAAACATCAGTGATAAACCAAGCAAAACCAAATTTATTGCATTTTTCTTGTAAGGCTCATAACTTTCTCAAATCTCAACCATTGTTGAAGATCAGACCACAATGAGTGGTGAGACACCTAAGCCTTATAACAACTTTTATTTTTCAAAGACAAGCCTGATGATGATTTTTGTCAAGTTTATATATATATATCTTGCTTATATCTCACCCTATTGACCAGATAAGACTAGCTATAGTATTGCCTTGACTAGCAGCACATATTTTGTCAAGATGCCTAAGCATGATAATGTCATTTCATATTTGACTCACATGCAGGGCGGAGTTTGGGAGCCCTTTTTTGTAATGCTCATATCTTGCTCAAATCTTAACTGTTTAATACAAATAAACTACCATTAGAATTGTGGGGAGGAGTACTACACTGCCACAGGACCGGTCCCAGTTACAACTGGTGTACAACCGGTTGTAGGACTGCAAACAACTGGAAATATCAGTCTTTATCAGTTCCGGTCCAGTTGCCTCCAAATAGGGTCAAAAGACCGGACCAGACCGGACTTTTAAACTCTAACATAATCTGCAACATCAGTGATTTTGACTGATTTTGACCCGATTCAGTGCCAACAAGCATAAAAATATGCCTTACTGATTTATATGAGCCATTCTCTTCAAAAAAGTTCCCACAATCTACCCTAGTCATTCCTTATCAAAATCCTAATGGTAGACTATCATATTAGACTTATAGAGCATTGTGTTTTATTCTAAGTCCCACTACCACAGGACCAGTCCCGGTTGCAACTGGTGTATAACCAGTTGTAGGACTGCAAACTACTGGAAATATCAGTCTTTATCAGTTCCGGTGTGGGAGAAATCATAGAAACGCGCTATAGTGATAGCGTGTTGATCCTGTTTGGTGTGAGAGTAGTAGTCAACCCAAAGGGATAGCTCTGAGAGCAGTTCCTCAAGTTTGTAAGAGCGAAGGGACAAGTGCGGCTGGGTATTATGATCTATGCAATGGATTCTGCAAGCGACGTGGAGAAGGTATGAGATGCGGATATGCAGATGAGTTGCGAGACGAGTGCAGTGTGGGCGCGGAGTAAGAGAGTGCGGATATAACTAGAAGGGAACCAAGTATACGAGTCCAGGTACCAGGTAACGGGTGACGGGTATGACGGGTAAGGGTACCAGGTATGTGGGATGCGATGTGAAGTCTTGCCGGGATCTGTTCTGGAACTTATGCGACGAGGTTTCTAGGTATAACTAGCAAGGGTCGAATGCTCAAGGAGTGTAGAGGCTTAGCACAAGATAGGGAAAACTGCAATCAATTGCGCAAGAACAAAGAATGAGGTAGACTAAAGCTAGTGACTCCTGCAACACCGACTCAGAGGAAGGGAATGTAGAAAAGTCCGTAGTTACGAGTCCTGGGCGAGTATTTATGTGAGTCCATATGAATCTGGGACTATGCAGGTGACCGCATATGTACAAGCGAGTCCGGAGTGATATAAGATGTAATAATGCTAAGCTGGCCTCATGCATGGGAAAAGTATGTAAAACAGCCTGCAAATGATCAATAGACAACAGGTAAGGACTAATAACGCACCAGTGGGGATGGATGGACATGGACAGGACGATGGGGGGACGATGTAGGAAACAATCTGGCTACAGCCCTGCAGGACATCATTTCCCCATGGTAGTCAACCAGAGTACTCACAGTCTGAAGTTGTTCCAAGTACATGCGAGCAGCTCCGGACAGTTGCGCCCAGTTACGCACCTTCGCGCGACGATGCAGTTGGCCCCGCATGCCCAGTTCCGGATCGCATCGCGTCGCATCTCGCATCGGTACCTCGCATCATCCTGTCCATGTCCATCCATCCCCAGTGGTGCGTTATTAGTCCTCACCTGTTGTCTATTGATCATTTGCAGGCTGTTTTACATACTTTCCCCATGCATGAGGCCAGCTTAGCGTTATTACATCTTATATCACTCCGGACTCGCTTGTACATATGCGGTCGCCTGCATAGTCCCGGATTCATACAGACTCACATAAATACTCACCCAGGACTCATAACTACTCACTTTTCTACATTCCCTTCCTTTGAGTTGGTGTTGCAGGAGTCACTAGCCTTAGTCTACCTCATTCTTTGTTCTTGTGCAATTGATTGCAGTTCTCCCTATCTTGCGCTTGACCTCTACACTCCTTGAGCATTCGACCCTTGCTAGTTATACCTAGAAACCTCGTCGCATAAAGTTCCAGAACAGATCCCAGCAAAACTTCGCATCGCGTCCCTTATACCTGGTACCCTTACCCATCATACCCGTCACCCATTACCTGGTACTTGGACTTGTATACTTGGTTCCCTTCTAGTTATATCCGCACTCTCTTACTCCGCATCCGCACCACACTCACCTCACAACTCATCCACATATCCACATCTCGTATCTTCACCGCATAGCTTGCGGAGTCCGTCGCATAGATCATAATACCCAGCTGCACTTGTCCCTTCACTCTTACAAACTTGAGGAACTGCTCTCAGAGCTATCCCTTTGGGTTGACTACTACTCTCACACCAAACAGGATCAACACGCTATCACTATAGCGCGCTTCTACGATTTCTCCCACAACGATGTGAAGTACCGATGCGAGATGCG
Organism: Suillus lakei; assembly: GCA_016628065.1. NCBI lineage: Eukaryota > Fungi > Basidiomycota > Agaricomycetes > Boletales > Suillaceae > Suillus > Suillus lakei. Next base: position 52,479 of record JABBWA010000115.1, read on the forward strand.
ATGCGGAACTGGGCATGCAGGGCTAACTGCATCGTCATGCGAAGGTGCGTAACTGGGCGCAACTGTCCAGAGCTGCTTGCATGTACTTGGAACAACTTCGGACTGTGAGTACTCTGGTTGACTACCATGGGGAAATGATGTCCTGCAGGGCTGTAGCCAGATTGTTTCCTACACCGGTCCTGTTGCCTCCAAATAGGGTCAAATGACCGGACCAGACCGGACTTTTAAACTCTAACATAATCTGCAACATCAATGACCCGGTTCAGTGCCAACAAGCATAAAAATATGCCTTACTGATTTATATGAGCCATTCTTAAAATGCTTATAACTTTCCCAAATCTCAACCATTTTTCAAGATTGGACCACCAATAGAATCGCCTAGATGAGTACTACCCATATATAGGCAACCGGTCCCACAATGGACCGGTTGGAACTGGTCCTGGACCGGTCTTTCATTTTTCCGCAAAAGTTAGGCAACTGCAAATGGACTGGCCTGAACCTGAGGCAACTAGCAACCAAGGTCTGGTCTTTTCAGTCCAGTTGCAGTCCGGTTGTGGTCCGGTTGTGGTCCGGTTGTGGTCTTTTTGGTCTTGCAACCAGACTTTCAAACTCTAACCGGATGTGTATGCTAGATGTACCAGATGGGCACAGTACTGGTTGGTATATCCTGTATGCACCAGATAGCATATCATGCAACCCACTGATTTCCATTGTGCCTCATTTACTGGCCCAACTGTCTCCATTGCACCCTATCCCTTGTTGGCCTACTCACCTCCATTGTGCCTCATTTACCGGCCCACTTGTCTTCATTGCACCCTATCCCTTGTTGGCCCACTTGTCTCCATTGTGCTTCATATACCGGCCCATTCATCTCCATTGCACCCTATCCCTTGTCAGCCCACTTGTCTCCATTGTGCCTCATTTTCCGGCCCACCCGTTGTCACGCACCAAACGTGTTTGGTAGTGAGAACATGGTTTTTATCTTCATTTCCATAACATTCCTTATGCACCATTTCATTTGTTTCCCTTCCTTTCCCTTAATTTTTCGATTTTCAAGCGATTTTCAACAGTATTACGGCATCCCGCATTTTTACGGCATTTCGCATTCAACGAGGTTTATTCACCTTTCCCCCATTCACACGCTTCCAACGCTCTCCCATCTTCACCCACTACACTCTCAGACAACCTCAGCATCAGCCAGACCATGCCAAATTGCACCAATACGTCGAAAACCACGTCTTTATTCAACCTGTCCTCATCACCCTACCATTTCCAATCCTCTTCAGCGGCTTATATTCGTCGAACCATTCAAACCATTATCCACTCGCACCTCACCTCCATGATCACTGTGGACACCATGCCATTCCATCCTAACGCTCACCAGAGATTGCAAACAACCAAGTCCCTATGCAGATGACCAATCCCTTTATCATGCTGGGGAAGCGTCTTACAGACTGTGTATATCCCATGATCCCTGCATGTTGACATTCTGCACCAACAACCACATGACATCTCTGCAGCAGAGCATTCGGATCATCACACCATCATGGCATCATAGCATCATCTCTTCATTCCATTCTCCACTGCCCATATGCTGCGTCATTGCTGCGTCACAGCTCTTGCATCATCACCGCACAGCACTTTGTCATGCTTGCATAGCAATTGGTCATGGTGACTCAGGTCATGAGTCATGGTTTGTAATGGTCACAGCCCTGCTTTATCATCGCTTTTTCATTCTCTGACTCATTCTTTGTCTTTATGACTCATTCTTTATCCCTATGACTCATTCTCCATTCTTATGCATAGGATTTGTTCTATTTTTCGAAATTGCTCAGTCATTACCCCTGAAGCGCAGCACATTCATTCCATTCCCCCCTTTCATTGCCCTCTTCATTGCCCTACTCATTGCCTGGAGCGTTGCTTTGCATACACAGACGTACGCAGGTACTCTACTCTATATAAACCCCTGTACTTTAGCTACAGAGAAATAAACTTATCCAGTTCACCATTTCATATTCAGTTCTCTCTGAAGCCTCAGTTGGCTTCGCATTTTTCATCCCCCACGTCTTCCTGGACCTTGTTCACCTGGAACACTGTCCCACTGCCATTCTATTCTTTCAGTCCAGTCCATCATCTTTGCTGCCTTCTTTCTTCGTCCTCCAACACAGCTAGGTCACTCCAGACTTAATTGTGCTCATCTACCTCTATCCTCCAAGTTAAACCCCTCACACTCGAAGTGTGTGGTGCACTACCAAGGGTCAGGCCACCCAACTGAACAACTACTGTACCCAGTGCTTCTCAGCATAAGGACCACTGAGCAGTAGCATTGCTAGGTTAGTTGTTTTGTTGTGGTTTACAACTGATCAGCAACGAAGATCGACACCGTCTCCATTGCACCCTATCCCTTGTCGGCCCACTCGTCTCCATTGCACCTCATTTACTAGCCCACCCATCTGCATTGCACCCCATCACCTCGGCCCACTCATCTCCATTGCACACTGCCATTCATCATCTATTATATAGTACATTGCTATACTACCATCTATACTATATACCACCGGCCCATCCGGTTGCATCAGGTACACACCACCCTCGGCCCACCCAGTTGCATCAGGTACACACCACCCTTGGCCCACTTGTCTATCATGGTACAATTATTGCCATGGGCCCACATGGGCTGGCCTGTCTGTATTGGTACATTGTCACCCTTGGCTGTCTGTCTCATACGGGTGAATTCACTGAAAGGGCTCAACCACATTGAACCAATAAAAGCATGCCAGAAATCATTGAGGGAATCATATATTAATAATCGTCAATATACACTCAAGACAGACAACCAATAAAGAGCCAGAAGCACCCAGCCTGTCTTATCGCTACATCAGGGCGTGAGATTGTTGACTTGGTGGCTGCAGAAGTGTGACGGGGGGTGTGGTCGACAATGAGGATATAGTAGCTTGTTGTTGTGAAGATGGTTGGGTCTGCATCGCTCCTCTGGATTGTTGATTGATATTGATGTTGGGAGAGCTGCCCGCAGTAGAATTTCTCGGGGGTGATGGGATTGATCTCCATTTCTCCCTTGCTGGTGCATTCCTCTGTATAATGTCAGGTGGAATGGAACGACCAAGAGGGACAAAAAAACATACATGTGTTCTCCTTGCAGACTGGACCTCAACAGCTGTAGGACGATGTACATGCAACTCAATGCCTTCATGACTTTGTCTGCATCATGTCAGAAGGGTTTGAGCCCAGTCGAAAGGAGAGGACTGTGATGTATCATGGGCATAAGAAGCACTGTGGTGGAATAAGTGACCAAGAAGTGTGCTCCTTTGCGGTGCTGAGGAGGAGTGGGGGCGGTTTTGTGCAGAGAACTGAGAACACAAAGTCAGGAAAAGAAATTGAGGTGATAGTGATGACGTACATGAGAATGATCTGATGGGAGTCCATCGAAAAAACGGGGTACTCGATAAGCAGGTGGACGTCATGCAACATCAACCTAGAATGTGCATGCTTGAGCACAATCAGATCTTTCAATTAAGGTATCACACAGATGGAGTGCAGAGTCTGCAGACTCGTTGGCCTGCATTCAATTGTGAGAATGAGATAAAGTGAGATATGCCTGTCAACTCACAGTTGGATCTGACAAAAGGTTGTTAAGACCAGCTTTTCTAACAAGTGCAGCAACATCCCATGTGTACACATTTTTGTCCCAGCAAGCAGTGCTTAGTAGCTTTCCATCTGCAGAAAACAACATGTAATACACTTGGGGTGCATGGTGGAGGAGCAAACTGATGGGCTAGCCATTGTCAAAGTTCCACAAATGTGCTGTGTTGTTGGACAATGCACATGTGAGGATGTGGTCATTTGGAGATATTGCAATGGCATTGACACTGTTCTCATACAACCACGATTTCCATGTCCTTAATCGACTCATCAGGTGACCCGGAGATAAGCAATTTTCCATCTGTGGTCCAAGCCAGGCACAACTTGCACTGACTACCCTTTCAGAATTGTGACAAGTTCGCCTGTGTTCGCATTCCTGGGCACTTGTGATGTTCGGGCCTGTCCTGTCCAGCAGTTGAAAACATGGCCATGTCTAGAGAGTACACGACTATATGCACACATTTGTGCCCTGTCTCAATTGGTCCCAGGATTGTCTCTCTGTTCTCCATGTTCCACTGCCTTGCGGTCCTATCTACAGATCTGCCACTCACAACTTGCTGACCATCCCGACTCCAGCAGACAGACCTCACATGGCACTCCTTGTGTGCCCCATCCATTTAGCCATGATCTTGCCTGTGTTGGTGCCCCACAACCATCCCAACTCTTGCTAACCACTTTCTTTCTGTCCAAAGACAGCACTATCCTGTATACTTGACTTCCTCCATCTCTCCAGTCGTCCCCTATCTGTTTCCCATTCCCCAAATCCCATACTCAGAGTGGGCTGTCGTGTGAACAAGTAATGACCCACTGCCCACCTGGCAAGTGTATGATGCCCTAGACAGTACCAGTGTGTCCTTCAAATGTCTGGCAGGGCATTATCACCTATGTCTCCTTTCTAGCAGTGTGTGAGGACATGCTCCAGAATTAAACTGCAGATTGCAGTGCAGTCTCAACTTTCATCCATCATCAAAGTCCACAATTGTTACTACTTACCAGAAAAATGGTTCTCAGAAGGACTTGACACAGACTCAAGGGGTGGAGGAACAGTTCATCAAGTCAGAGTTGAGTGCACTAGAAAGCTGATATGTCATATATGTCTCATATCCTTGTGATCACTTATCATGACAGTATATGATATGCTGTGCAGCTCAAGCGCCCAAGCCTTGTCTGTAAGCTGCATTCTGTCAGTCACAATCTTCACCATTATTATGGAACGACTGACCACACACCACTCATATTGGCCCACCATGACCTTGCCCAACACAATTTCACTCTGCTATCCTGACTCCTGTTTCCTAAATTTTACTGCCTTGCCATGATAGGATGCTCTAGCTCCTATACCTATGTGCATATGTCCAAGTTACCTAATCACAACAGGCTGTTCTCTCAGCACTTGATCTGTTGAGCAAGTGCAAGACGTGCAACATGCTTCTGCTGTGTCCTATCTTGTGACAGGCCAATACTGTGATCACCTCTCACCCCTCAGATGTGGACAAGGACTTGACAGTCACTCTAGGACCTAACAGAGCAGAATGAGCCTTACCTCTGATCATCACTTACAATTAAAATTTTCAGTGAACACCTGGCTACTACTATGTGAGACTATCGGGGACATGGTAATTACATTTGAGCTCGGAGAAGAACCTCTGCACATTTGTTTGATTGACTAATGAGGCAGAGTATGAGTATCCCATCATTTGGATACATTCACACTTACTGCTGACTCAGACAACACAGGGATCTGTCTGCAGATAGAAAACAACCAAGCAACAGATGTAGCACAATGGGTCCTTTGGACACTATTTTTCCAGCAATTGAACACTGTGACTGTACTAGCATGGATAATACAACTGACTCCTGACAATAAAGATGAAGATGACATAGCGCTGCATACATCAATGATGTTTCAATAGTCTGTGCTCAAACATGAAACAATGGAGGTTTGAAACATCACTGGGACAGACAGGTGTCAACTTGATGGGCGTTCTTTGGAGTCCTATCCCACAATTGAGAACACCAGATCTTGATGAGATCTGATTTTTCTCTCTGCTCATCTAGCTATAATACATGCATAATCTGCAGGATGTATTCATTACCCAATGCTCAAGAAAGACATGATGGGACACTTCATCCAATTCTGATACTTGAGATACAACGTGTGAGTAGCAGACCATCCTTTGATGACAATAATAGATTACTTCTATTGTGTTGGTATGACAACAGCAGAGTAGGAGCATGGAAGATGAAGATGTGGTGTGTAGCGTGATCAAAACATGCAAGTAATGTCAAGTTGGAAGGGAGGTGGATAATGATAGGAATGTCTTTATTTCATCTGTCCAATGACCTAACACCTGCTGGAACTAGATAGAAAAATTTTCACATAGCATGCTGTAAACAATTGAGCAGCATAAAATAAATGTATTGATGTCCAGTGGTGAGCCCCTTCAGTGACAAACTCCGTATTATATGGGTCACCCGACCTACATAATATCCCGTATAAGACGGGCCAGTAGACTATGGGCCGATATTATGTATATCCTCGATGTTGACAGGTGGGCCAGGAGGAATATTATTTCCAATGGAGACAGGTGGGCCCATCTATGCTGATGTTATATATATCCTCGACGATGGCGGATGGGCCAGGAGAAATATTATTACCGATGGAGATGGGTGGGCCCATCTGGGTGATATGTAGAGTAGGATGGACATATATTATAGACAGCTGGGCTGAAGAGAGATGTATAGCAGATATTATTATATAGATGGGTGGGCCGACATATTAGTATCATTTTGTAGATGGATGGGCTGACATAGGGGTATATTACATAGACGGGTGGGCCAACATAGGGTATTTTACATAGACGAGTGGGCTGACGTGGGGTAATATTCAATAGACGGGTGGGCCAACAGTGAGGTGAAGAATTTATTAGATAGATGGGTGGGCTGACGTATGGGTATATTAGATAGACAGGTGGGCCAAGAGTGCGGTGAAATATTTATTATATAGACGGGTGGGCCGACATAGGGGTATATTAGATAGACGGGCGGGCCAACATGGGGGTACATTACATAGACGGGTGGGCCGACGTAGGGGGATGCTATATAGACGGGTGGGCCCAGATACGTATCATATAGACATATGGGCTGAGGTATTGGTATACTAATGGACATATGAGCAATGCTGTTGCACTAGTTTTGATCCGAGTCATCAATGACATTCAGACTCAGACCCTGTCCACGTCGATCAAAGTCAACACAGCCAAGCACCCTGTCGACTCAGAATCCAGCAATACCGAGGAAGACGGTCCATAGATGTAAGGGCCGCAGTATTGGTATACTATATGGACAGACAGGCTGAGGTAGTGATATATATTATATCAACGGGTGGGCCGAGGTAGTTGTTATCACAAACATAACTGGGCTTAGATGGTTGGATAACAAACAAATCAGTTTGCTGATGTAGGCACCAGAGAATCGAAGACATGGAGTATACACCCAATATATGAGTGCATATACCTACCATCAACCACCAAAACCTGAAAGCCTGAATACACAATGTCTGACATTCACTGAGTCCTGAGTACCGAGTACTGAGTCCTAAGTCCCAAGACTCGAGACTCGGTACTCAAGACTCAAAATGGGAAAGGACCTCATAAAAATGTGTATTTCAAGTTTTGAGTTTCAAGTCTGGAGTCTCAGTACTCGGTACTCGGTACTCGGTACTTGGTACTGGTGATTCGAGATGACTCGAAACTCATAAACATGCATGGCATATCAGCTTAAAATTGTATTTACTTGACTCGAGACTTGTAATGGGTAACAATGGACAAGTGTTGGGTACTGAGTACCAAGACTTGAGACTCGAGACTCAGTACTCCAGACTCCAGACTCCAAACTCCAAACTCCAAACTCCAAACTTGAAATACACATGTTTATGAGGTTTGAGTTTTGAATTTCGAGTACCGAGTACTGAGTCCCAAGTCCCAAGTCCCGAGTCCCGAGTCTTGGTGGGACTTGGGACTTGGTACTCGGTACTCAGTACTCAAGACTCGAAATTCGAAACTCGTAAGAATGTTTCAAATTTCGAGAAAAATGTGCACCATCTTACATTTGTATTTTGTACACATTTCACCGAGTACCAAATCTCAGGTTTCAGGTGATTCTAGACAAGACTCGGAACTCTTACAAATGCATATCATCTCACAATTGTATTGTCTTCATTCGAGACTCGAGGCTCGTAAGACAGGTTCGAGTTTCGAGTCTCAAGTCGGGCTTCAGTACTCGGTACTCGGCATTCGGTATTCGGTGATTCGATAAATGGACTGGCAGAGGTAACATTCATTCAAACAAATTGCATATACATGTATCACTATGCACTTATGTAGCCATGTCAGTCTCCTCAGAAGACGCTTCAACCTTCACCTCAACATCCATGTCATCTGCAGAATTGTACTCTGGGACAAGGTTGCCCGGATTACCTGGGTCCACATGTTTGCCGGACGTATTTGGATCCTCTGGATGAACAACCTCATTGCCCTCAAACACGAGGCCCTCAATGGCAGATGCATCCTTGGGTGTTGGGGGTGTGGGCGCCATCCCTGCCATTGACAGATCAATGAGAGGAGGGAGTGCGGATTCGGGGGGTGACATGGACATGGAGATGGATTGATCAAGCAACATCATTGTTACATTGGCAGGAGGGTTGGGAAGTGGAAATGAGGGGTGCCAGTCGACGATTTCACATCAAAGGCTTTCATGGAGGCATTGCAGGGTATCAAACCTACCATCCTGCTCTGCCACTCGAGCCTCGAGAAGAGCGATTTGAGCTGCACCATCCCGGATCACGATTGCCATGGCATGGAGATCTGGCATTGGCACGTCGAGTGCTGCACGAGGGACTGCTGAACTCGAAGACGGAAGTGCTACACAGGAGAAATAAGGTCAGATGGGGATGAAAGAATACTCGGGTGACTTACGAGCTGGTGCAGGTGCAGGTGCCTTGGCGGCAGTAATGGTCTTGCTGCAACCCCGTGTCTGTGTCTTGGGGGTTGTCACAGCAGGGACACCCAGAGTTCTGGACATGCCACGAGACTGACTGCAAGTTCAGGCCGTGGATTGTGATGTGGGGGGAGCTTTGGAGGGAGCCTTGGAAGGTGTCTTGGACCTCGCCCTCCGGGTGGTAGAGGGAGCTCGAGAGCATTTGGGCGGGGATCCCAGAGTTGCAGAGATGCACTTGATCTTATTTGTCATGCAGTAGACACATGACATGCACGGGGCTTTGGTCCTCTTGTCGAGCCGAGTTGCGCAGGGCCAGTCTTGCTTGTTGCAAGCCTGGCATGGGTTGTTCTGTTGGTTGTGTTAGTGTATGGAAGCACTTCAGATAAATCAAAGTACTCACCGGTCTGGGAATGAGAATGGCACCTGCGTCGATGACTGGTGGTGCCTGCACCGGGGCTTCAGGAGTCTGCTGGGGGGGTTCGATGCCTGCCGGGTGACTGCCGGCAATCGCCTGATAAATTGTAAGCATATGCCCGAGTCCCGGACACATAAATCAGACTTACTGTGGCAGGGCCAAAGGGTTGTTTCATCGGAACCCGGGGTGAGCGAGGTGAGTTGGGAGTCCTCACAATAATTGTGGAGAGCTGGGGAAGGATGACCTCAGGCACTCCACCTGAAAGTGGCTACGAAAAAATGTGAGACAATGAAAATACGACCCAGACAACATACCTTGATCATCGGTTGATTATCATCTTCTGACTCCACGAAGGGCTTTGACTTCACAACGCGAGTCGACCTCGTACGCTTGTGACTCTTCATTGCTGACTTCGGAGGTTGGGAGGAGGGTTCTGAAATCATTGGAGACTTCCTCTTCCTACTCCCTTCCGCCTCAGCCTCTGGGTCAGCAAAGACAGCCTTACCTTTCCCCTTGTCCCGGTACTTGGTGGTGGGGTTGGTAGACAGACCTGTGACATTGCCGGCATGGACAGGTGGGGAGGGAAGGTTGACTGGAATCGGACCTGTTGAGGGAGGAGCAGCAACCGGGAGATCAAAGGAGTCATCACCTAACTCCTCCCAAGTGACGATCTGGCTGCACCACGGGTGCCTCAACAGACAGGGGTCGTCATAGCCAATGCTGTGCCAGTTGGGCCAGACCTGGGGAGTCATGTTCCAGACTCACATGAGCTCCTTGGAGCACAAAAGGACGATGCTGGGCAGGGGTCCATCCCCATGGTCCTTGACTACTTGAGCCTGCCTGGATGTTAGAGAACACAAAAGAGAACACAAAGACAGTGCTACATACCACAAGTCCAGTAACCTGTGATGTCAGAGCATAGTGGCTGGGACCCGGGGGAATTTGCCAGGTGCTGTAGATGATGGCCTTGATCTGGGCAGTGAGTGCCTTGAGACCGGTCAAAGTGGTGTCAACTGGAGTAGACATAATGATTCAGATGGGAGAGTTGAAGATCTTGAAATCAGTTTGAAAGAAGTTATCACAAGGATGAAGTTTCAAAAGAAACAAGACAATTGATGGACGATCTATAAGATCATTGATTGTTTGTCTTTGTTTGGTCATGGTTCAACTTTCGGCGATTGCCGGCCTCATGGCGAACTTCGAAGTTATCAGTTATCAGTCCATCAGTCAATCAGTTCCTCACACAACATGAACTCTCTGCCAGCCATTTGATTCAATGAGCCTCCGGTGACTGACTATAATTCAATGGATGTGGATGATTCATCGGTGTCCTGGGTATCACTAGGTATATTGTATTTTCTCTATTGTCCTTTGTCCATTTACCGGACATCTCTTAGATGATTTATACCTTGGGCCAGATGAGGACATAGAGTATCATCCTGTGTCATTTGGACCACCGGATGTGCTGGTTGCAATACCCAGTAAGTTTATATATTCATTTGGATCAAGTATTACCATTCATGCTCACAGATCGATCACCTCTGGCTCAAGCTGATCAACCAGGTTTGGTGATTGACCCAGACGTGTACCTCGGGCCTGAGGATGACATTATCGACGTTGATGAGATGCCGGATTTTGCTGATGCTGAGTATGATGCTCCGGCTCCACCAGAAGAGTCAATGTCATGTGAGTTCATTGATTTCAGATGATTGTTGATACTGAATGTGTCTCTCAAGCGGATGAAACATCTACCAAATCTCATTCAGACCAGCCGGACCTTGCTAACGAAGATTTACGTTTGATGGTCTGGGACTTCTGACCATTCGGGTCATATGAACACACAGGATGTGAGTATCTGACATAGATCAGTTATCTTTGTGCTAATTTCTCTGCAAGTGCAATCCATTCAAGATCGACTCGGTGATTACAAACACCGTCATGGAAATTTTCCTGACCCTTCCATACCACAACTACTTGAGGCCAAGCGACCATTCTGAACGGCTTGGGTGGACACATCTGACAAACTCAGAAGAGCTGATGAGGACCTCCGGAGGATGCAAAGAGCTGAACAGATGACCGTCGAAATGCTCAAGGTAGTTGAATCCTTGATTGATGAGTTTGAGGAATAAATTGAAATGTACATTACCGAATTTCTGATAGTAGTCAAATAACATGTAAACTTCCGAATTTTTATTAACATACCCACATCATGTACACTACCAAATTTTCGATATTTTACTTTGCCATTTCCAATTGATTTACCAAGGATCAATAAATCCCGTGTGTTGAACACCGAAGTTCAATTTTTGCTCTGGCTCACCAAGTCCCAAGTGTTCAGACAAAGCCATAACCACGGTTCCCCCGAGTTTGGTGTCAAGTTGAATATCAAGCACATCGCCCACTGCGACATGGCTCAGGTAGTCCTCGATCGACATGCACTCCCTTGGGGAAATTAACCACAGTTCCCCCGAGTTTGGTGTTGAGTTGAATATCAAGCACATCGCCCACTGCAAAATTGCTCAGGTAGTCCTCGATCAACATGAACTCCTGTGGGGAACTGAACCACAGTTCCCCTGAGTTTGGTGTTGAGTTGAATATCAAGCACATCGCCCACTGCGACATGGCTCAGGTAGTCCTCGATCGACATGAACTTCCTTGGGGAAGTTAACCACAGTTCCCCCGAGTTTGGTGTTGAGTTGAATATCAAGCACATCGCCCACTGCAAAATGGCTCAGGTAGTCCTCGATTGACATGAACTCCCTTGGGGAACTATTTTTGGACTGGCACGAGGCGTCACTCATGGGATGTGGACATTTGGAGACGTGACTGAGCATCGTCTACAAAAGCTCAAGGGTTCAAATGCTCAATCTGCTTGGAAAGTCGCTTCCATCATGAAAGATGAAGTGCCGTCTGCAATGGGAACACCATCAGAACTAATCTCCCGAGTGTCGAACATTGACATGAACATAAAGACAGGCAGTGTAGTATAAGTCCATTACTTCTTTCCCCTTGCTCTAGTCACTCGAGTGGTACTGTCTAATGGCTGTCGTGTTGACTTACTCCGGGTTGTCCTCACCAATGGCTCAATCACCGCTTTCTTTCCCCGCATGTTCTTCGGTGCCAGCGACGTGTTCCCTCCTTCCATTGCAACATCTTCCGGAGAATCCCCGGTGACTGCATCAGCCAAGCCCACCAGGAGGTCGCCCATTCACAATGTCCGCAGTGCACCAGTTTTTGCTGGCTTGACAGGGTGAGGCTTTGGAATTGAATGTGGGACTGCTGTCACTTCATGTGCTGATGAAGGACCTGGCACTCTTCGGGATCTCTTTTGCGGGGATCTACGATCGGCTGTGTCACCATCAGCATTATCCTCCATGTGATGAGTGTCACTCTCGGGATCACTCTCGGCTTCAGTTGACGACTCCCGAGGCCTTCAAATAATCTGCTTTCGGACTTTCTGAGCTGGATGAGAAGGTGACCTGCCGGATACAACCAATGCTACCATGTCTCCATCTCTGTTCTTCCATGCTTTGAACAGGAATGTTGGACCTTCGCCTGTCTCCTGCCAAGCATACCAGAAATTGAGTAAGTCCGTCGTGTCCCAATTTTGCAACTTTGACGGCTCCTTCAAGTCCACATCCGCCAGAAGATACTTCCTTGCCACAAAGTCATCCTGACTTTGTAAGATGGCGCTCCATGGCACGACTGCCTTGTCAATCCCAGAACAGATCCCTGTGTCCATGCATTCAACAAATTCTCCGATGTTGCCATGATAGACTCACGATAGTGTGATGTAAGAAAGGCCCTCACTATGGCCTTCTTCGCCTCGAGTGTCAGTTTGGTGATGTCTGGAAGCAAGGGCATCCCATCCCCATCCATTTCAAGTTTGAAAGCCGGTTTTCTGATTCTTTTGCAACCTCCCTGCACCTGTCGTCCTCCATCCCGTGCCCCAGCACCTATCATCACCACAATCAACCTAATCCTTCCCGTATCCACAGTTCAAACATGGCTCGATGTCCTCCCAGTCCTTCATCTTCATGAAGCTGTCCCCATCTCCTAATGCCTCGTTATCATCATGCCTGCATGAAATAAATTGAGATGAAAGATCTGGGATGACCGATAGAATTCAACTTACATCCCGAACAGCACCTCGCCCTGTTCATTCTTCCAAGCCAACATCACAAACATTCTCATCCCACATTGCCTCCACATCTCCTTCAAAAAGTGCTCCATATATGCAGGTCCCTTCTTACGAGCAACTTGTGCTTGTATCTCGGGAGGAGGAAAGTTGTTGGACCATTCTTCGGCTGTTTCCTTCGCCTTCTCCAACTTGTCGTCAGACAATTCAGTCATGACTCTCTTTACAGCCATCTGATAATGCTTGAACATACCGGGACCTCCTGGCTTTGCCCCGGACTCTTCCTTGATCCTCTTTAGCACCTCTTCCCACTTCTGCTGGTAGATCACCATCCTAGGAGCCCATCTCCTCCCATACTTTATCATGTCCTTCCTTTCCTTCTTTTTCTTGTTGTTGAACAACCAAGTCTTGTACATCTGAGCGTTGATGGAAGAATAAGATATTAAAATTTTGGTTTTTCAACACAGCAAGGATGTATCACCTGCTTCCTCTTCTTCCATTGTCCTTGGTCGACCTTAGGAGCAAATAACTTGGCAGCCCTAGCTATGGCAGTGAAAACTGCCCGCTTCTCCATCCTTGTTGCCGAAGTCCGCTCAGGAAGGTAGTTCTTCAACTCCGAAATTTCGTTTTCCATGAGCTTCTGTGTCTGTGGTTGACGCGCCCTATGTCTTCCAGAAGTCAAGTGAGTGGAATGACCTGATCTTGCCATGGTGAATCAGATTGCAGAATGGGCTGAGGATAAGCAAGGTGGAAGTAATGATGGCGACAAGTTGAACTTTGAGCACAGCCTAACAGTAGGTTAATCGACCCATATTGGACGCAATGCCATTAATGGACATGAATTTGTAATGACGCATCAAGACTGCATAACATCATATTGGAATAACAATTCATTTGACCTTCCTGAGCTAATGCTTTGCTTGCAACATTAGAAAATAAGATGAAGATAGGTAGATGCACCCCACTGCAAAAATCCCACAGGGTAGAAGCAAGGGGCAGCAAAGGTAGGAAGACTTGGGTCAAGGTCCCACTTGCAAGCACAAGACGACATGCCTACAGGTCCATGCCTTGCTCTCCTCCAGAATCACCAACACTTCAGCCTGTTGATGCACCACCTCCTTGGGAAGACTTTCCTGACAATACTTACGAGCACGACCAAGGCTCGTTTGAGCCTTTGCAACTCCCAAAAACCATGGCAAGTTCATGTAAAATGTTGGATCATCATTCAAATGATAGCTAAGTATAAACAATGCAGAGTCAGAATGACTACCTTAGGCAATGGCTGCCAAGGCAGGAATCATATCTACATCACCTCCTGGATTGAGAAGCTCCACCAGAAGATAGGAGATGCGTCATCTGCGACCAGGATGGGGTCTACAAATGTCAAGATTGTCTTGGGGAGCCACTCTATTGCACTGGCTGTTGCAGAAGTCAACATTGTTGCAATCCTTTCCACTGGATCAGTCCATGGAATGGTCAATTCTTCGAGCAAAGTTGTCTCGCTCATGTTGGACTCGTCATACACCTCGGTCATGATGGTGAACAATGTCTGGCACTCACAGATAGGTGGGATTTGTTTGAAGGAGACAAACCTGAAGACCAGCTGGATCCTGAAGATCTACCATCTGTGTCGGGACCCGAGTTCCAGCCGAAGGAAAACACCATGGTCATTGTTGACAAGTCCGGAGTTCATTGCCTCAAGGTTCGATGCTGTGATTGTCCAAATGCAATGAGTCCAGACATTCAAATGTTTCAACACGGATTTTTCCCTGCATCATTTAACAGGCCGAAGACTGTGTTCATCTTCCAAGTGCTCGATGATTTTCTATTGGACAACCTTGAATGTGGCACCTCGGCGATGAACTATTACAGCAAGCTCTGGCAAATGACCTTGAGCATGTTTCCACACCTTGTTCTGGTAATGCTATATCTCCATCATCTAAAGGACATTATATTGACAAAGCATGGGGACAGGACCAATACAGAGAGCTCATGAGAGTCGCTTGACAGTGGAGGCAGTTGAAGACCATGAAATGGCATGGCTTTGGCCATCGGTCCGACAACCCGAATGCAGGAGATCTCGCATTATTTTGCCCAGCATGTCCTCAGCCTGGGATTAATGTATCCTTGTCAGGGGATGAATCACTTGATGAGTGAGTCTTGTTTCGATATTGAAGTCACCTCAGTGATGATCAGAACTCCAAGCTGGAAATACACCCGGTTATTTGTAATGGACGGAAATTTCAAAGCCAAACACCTGCATCCCATCAAGCCATTTGATGAAGTTTGGCTTTCTGATGGGCTGGGATTCATGGTGGGAAAGGACAGGTATAAAAAGCATCTTGCAGAGGCTGCTGACACTGGAAAAATTGAGCTGCAACAATCACCGGGTGGTAAATCAAGCAAATGCGGCTCGGCACAAGCTGGAGTCCATGGGTATCAGGGGAGTTGCCTGTGCCCGACACGGTTGCTTTGTCCCTCACTCAATGGTAGATTTTCAGAAAGGTGAAAGGCAAGCCAAGCATGCCATTTGATGTTCACGAGTTAACCATGCATCATCTGCAGACAAATGAACATGGACTACGCACTTTGTCAGGCTGCCCAGCACAACATGGAAGGCATAACCAGGGCCGTCACTTTCTATGATATCAACTGTCAATACAACAAGCACTTTCGGGTTAGGGTGGATTGAAGCCAATTTCTCAAAATGGTCCTGGAATTGACCATCATTCCTGGCATCAGGTTGTGGCATGTGCACGGACATCAGGACAGCTGCTATGTCCGATATGCATCTAATTTTATTGAAGGCATCAGTGGGATCGATGGAGAGATCATGGAGACCCTGTGGGCACATCTCAACCTGATATCCCCTGCTACTCGGGGAATGTCATCCCCGCATCGAAAGGAATGTCTTGATTATCAGATGAACGATTCCAATTTCTGCAAGATGATCCGCATGAAAAGGACCCTTTGCCGTAAATTCAAGCAGGCAAAGAATGGCATCACCAAAAGTGAAAAGGCTTTCGAGAGACTCGATGAAGCAGCACCCGCCAATTCAAAGACAGAATGGTTAGCCAGTGAGAGGATTGCTCAGTCGAGCAGAATCAATAATCCTGCAGCAATGGATGTATATGAGATTAATATCAAGGAGGGTAAGTGGACGTTGTCTCCATCAAAGTGCGAATTAATTTTGCACTCAGCACCGAGCAAAAAGGAGATCGAGCTTAGACTACTAGAGGAAGGTAATGCCCAAAATGCAGCACCTGCTTGCAGATCTGTGGCAACATGGATATCAATGGGGTTGGTGAATGAAGAAGCTCAAATGGCATTGCTCATCGAGGTCTGAAGAATTGGAAGAAGGTCTACTGAGACACAGAGGTTAGACATTGCCCGGCAATGCAATCGTCTCCGGGGCCAGATAGATGGATTCACTCAATCTGCTCTCACGCATCTCAGAGAGGGATTTGATGCAGATGATGATCCCAACGACTTGAATTTAGACATTCTCGATGATCTTGATGATGACCTGGCAGACTTCTCTGAGACATCTGACACATGGACAAACTCCCCCAAGCTCACTGTAATCCCATTGCCATCAAACCTCGGGGTAGATTGATGCAGATGCTGTATGGCAGAGGATCTGATTCCATTGGAGATGTCACTTCGTGAAGGGCAGGCCAATGATGCACTTCACAACCTCCAAATTCACTTGTGCAACAAGGCGATCCTGTTCCAAACAACGGTCAGGCAAGCCAAATCGCAAGCCCTGAAAACTCGAGCTTGGTCTCAGGTGACGTCAGTGCAGCAGGCAGTGTCCCTCCATGCCAGCATATATATGAAGACCAGGAAGCAAATGATGCAACTGGAGCCGGGGCAAGACCAGCTTCAGAAATACAAACCCCTGCTTCACGAGCAGCTCACAATCAGCACTGCCATTGGTGATCCAAATGCCCGAGGTCAGCGAAATGAGTCCCTCGCTTGGTTCTGGTCTGTCGAAGTTGACCTGGGGGGTCCTTATCACTTGTGGAATGAGGAATGTGAGTTCGGGAATTCTTTGCCAAACAACACGATCTGATTGGACTGATGTAAAGTTTACCGAGTGCATTGGCTTTGGGCAAAGTCCCTGAGGGATAGATGGAAGGAAGAACTGCTAGTGGTGGAATCGGAGATGGACTGGACATGTAACTTTTTCTTGCAGAAAGCAGTGCAATGGATTGAACGGTGTCACGCACCAAACATGTTTGGTAGCGAGAACATGGTTTTTTTATTTATATCTTCATTTCCCATATCATTCCTTACTCACCTTTTCATTTGTTTCCCTTCCTTTCCTTTAATTTTTCGATTTTTCAGCGATTTTCAACAGTATTACGGCATCCCGCATTTTTACGGCATTTCGCATTCAACGAGGTTTATTCACCTTTCCCCCATTCACACGCTTCCAACGCTCTCCCATCTTCACCCACTACACTTTCAGACAACCTCAGCATCAGCCAGACCATGCCAAATTGCACCAATACGTCGAAAACCGCGTCTTTATTCATCCTGTCCTCATCACCCTACCATTTCCAATCCTCTTCAGCGGCTTATATTCGTCGAACCATTCAAACCATTATCCACTCGCACCTCACCTTCATGATCACTGTGGACATCATGCCATTCCATCCTAATGCTCACCAGAGATTGCAAACAACCAAGTCCCTATGCAGATGACCAATCCCTTTATCATGCTGGGGAAGCGTCTTACAGACTGTGTATATCCCATGATCCCTGCATGTCGACATTCTGCACCAACAACCACATGACATCTCTGCAGCAGAGCATTTGGATCATCACACCATCATGGCATCATAGCATCATCTCTTCATTCCATTCTCCACTGCCCATATGCTGTGTCATTGCTGCGTCACAGCTCTTGCATCATCACCGCACAGCACTTTGTCATGCTTGCATAGCAATTGGTCATGATGACTCAGGTCATGAGTCATGGTTTGTAATGGTCACAGCCCTGCTTTATCATCGCTTTTTCATTCTCTGACTCATTCTTTGTCTTTATGATTCATTCTTTATCCCTATGACTCATTCTCCATTCTTATGCATAGGATTTGTTCTATTTTTCGAAATTGCTCAGTCATTACCCCTGAAGCGCAGCACATTCATTCCATTCCCCCCTTTCATTGCCCTCTTCATTGCCCTACTCATTGCCTGGAGCGTTGCTTTGCATACACAGACGTACGCAGGTACTATACTCTATATAAACCCCTGTACTTTAGCTACAGAGCAATCAACTTCTTCAGTTCTCATTCCATGTCCATTCCCCTCTGAAGCCTCAGATAGGCTTCGCATTTTTCAGTCTTCATCATCATCATCATTCTAGACATTGTTCAACTGGAACCTTGTCTCTCTGCTTCTTCTATTCCAAGCCTATTCATTCCAGTTAGCTGCCCTGTGTGCAGCTTCATCTATTCCAAACTTCCACCCCAAACCTTCAACCACCCGAAGTGTTTGGAGTACTACAAGGGTCAGACCACTCCTTTGAACAACTACTGAACCAGCCTTCTGAGCACAGGAACCACTGACCAGTAGCGTTGTTTGGTTTGTTATTTTTGTTGAAGGTTTTAACAGACCGGCAACGAAGATCGACAACGGATGGGGGAATCATCGGCAAACTGGCTTCAGGGTCATGCTTGCTACTCGGGCAGGCAATCTTGAATGTACTTATTACTGGCACAGGATGCTCAGGCAGCTTTTCAAGATCTGAAGTGCATCCAAATAGATGACGGCGATGAATAAATATTTTCCGCCAAGGATGCTTGACATATCCTGCACTCAGCTGATGGGACCCATCTGCAGTTTACCAAGTTGATTGGCTTCGGGCAAAGGCCCTACAGGATCGATGTAAGGAAGAAATGATATTGGTCCAATTGGAGATGCACTAGGCAATTCCAAATGTATTCATCACTGGCACAGGATTCCCAGTGTCGATCTTCATTGCTGATCAGTTGTAAACCACAACAAAACAACAAACCTAGCAATGCTACTGGTCAGCGGTCCTTGTGCTTAGAAGCGCTGTGTTCAGTAGTTGTTCAAAATAGGGTGGGCTGACCCTGATAGTGCACCACACACTTCGAGTGTGAGGGGTTTAGCTTGGAGGATAGATGATAGATGAGCACAACTAAGTCTAGAGTGACCTAGCTGTGTTGGAGGATGAAGAAAGAGGGCAGCAAAGATGATGGACTGGACTGAATGGATAGAATAGCAGTGGGACAGTGTTCCAGGTGAACAAGGTCCAAGAAGACGTGGAAGGATGAAAAATGCGAAGCCAACTGAGGCTTCAGAGAGAACTGGACATGAAATGGTGAACTGGATAAGTTGATTGCTCTGTAGCTAAAGTACAGGGGTTTATATAGAGTAGAGTGTCTGTGTACGTCTGTGTATGCAAAGCAACGCTCCAGGCAATGAGTAGGGCAATGAAGAGGGCAATGAAAGGGGGGAATGGAATGAATGTGCTGCGCTTCAGGGGTAATGACTGAGCAATTTCGAGAAATAGAACAAATCCTATGCAGAATGAGTCATAAAATGGAGAATGAGTCATAAGGACAAAGAATGAGTCAGAGAATGAAAAAGCGATGATAAAGCAGGGCTGTGACCATTACAAACCATGACTCATGACCTGAGTCATCATGACCAATTGCTATGCAAGCATGACAAAGTGCTGTGTGGTGATGATGCAAGAGCTGTGACGCAGCAATGACACAGCATATGGGCAGTGGAGAATGGAATGGAGTGATGATGCTATGATGCCATGATGGTGTGATGATCCAAATGCTCTGCTGCAGAGATGTCATGTGGTTGTTGGTGCAGAATGTCGACATGCAGGGATCATGGGATATACACAGTCTGTAAGACGCTTCCCCAGCATGATAAAGGGATTGGTCATCTGCATAGGGACTTGGTTGTTTGCATTCTCTGGTGAGCATTAGGATGGAATGGCATGGTGTCCACAGTGATCATGAAGGTGAGGTGCGAGTGGATAATGGTTTGAATGGTTCGACGAATATAAGCCGCTGAAGAGGATTGGAAATGGTAGGATGATGAGGACAGGATGAATAAAGACGCGGTTTTCGACGTATTGGTGCAATTTGGCATGGTCTGGCTGATGCTGAGGTTGTCTGAGAGTGTAGTGGGTGAAGATGGGAGAGCATTGGAAGCGTGTGAATGGGGGAAATGTGAATCAACCATGTTGAAGGTGGGATGCCATAAAAATGTGGGATGCCGTAATACTGTTGAAAATCGCTGAAAAATCGAAAAATTAAAGGAAAGGAAGGGAAACAAATGAAAAGGTGGGTAAGGAATGATATGGGAAATGAAGATATAAATAAAAAAACCATGTTCTCGCTACCAAACACGTTTGGTGCATGACAACGCGTAACGCGTTTAGCAGCAGGTAGGCACGTGATAGTGCAGGTGAGACTTGTGTATTTATGGTTCATTCAATCCCATATGTATATCTTGTCTGCCATCATGGACAGAAGATATGAGCAGCTGGAAGCTGTGCCCTTGAAAGAACCCAAGCATGAGTTAATGCAAGTGCCGAACAGAATCACCTCTCTTCTGTCCTTTCATTCATCATCATCCTTGTACTACTAGTAGGGTTCGCTAACCGCTATCCAGGTCAGACCCTCTACCTCTGGCTCCGAAATTGTTTTCCGAGATACCAAGACACATACGGTTATCCCCAGCTACAATGAAGGTACCAAGATCTGTGTATCCAACATTCCACCTCCCACTCACTCACCGGTGTCGTGAACATTCTGTCCACAGCCTTGCAGAGGCCCAATTCACGGAGTACATCGAAAGCCCAGTTATCCGGACATCAGACCAGTCACTCCAGTCATCTCCGATGAAACCCGCTCAAACCCGACGCTTTCCCGCGCTCTCCGAGCCTCGGACCCGCCGGAGATGCACCGGACCCACTCGCATACCTTTGGAAACCCGTCCATCCTATGTCCTGTCCGTTCCATCCAACCCCACAGGTGTGTAGTAGCTTATTTCCCATGACTGATGCAGTAGGCAGCGTTATTACCTGTGTTCCCACAAGTCCGCAGTGCCTCATGTCAGTTTACATACCTTCGGACCCGATGTTTTCCTGTTTTTGATATTCCGGATTTCTACGTAGCTAGTTATATAGGACTGATAGTACGACCAAGCACTCTTTACTTTACTGTAGGTGGGACTTCCCATCTACTTGGTCACATACCTGTCCTTACCTGTTACCTGGATTGAATATACCTGGTTATCGCCCGTTCCGCACCCGCTTCGCACCCAAAACCCTTGCCATTCGTTTTCCCTGACTTTCCCTTGTTTCCGGACATAGTCCGATGCTTTCCGAACCCGTTCCCTTGCTATTCCCTGTAACCCGAAGACCTGAAGCTTCAGACCCCGCTTTCCCATGCCTCGGACTTGGTAGTATACCTTCAGACCTGACGTTTTGACCTCCGGACTTGGTCCGCATACCTTCGGACTTATTCCTTTACATTTCCGCGACCTTAGATACTAACTATCAGACTTATCTCAGTAGCAGACCCCTTTAGGGTCGAACGTTCTTGCCTTGCAAGTGAAGCAGCAGGTATAGCATTTGACCTTACATTATACCCACCTACTGCGGAGTTGTTTCCCACACCGGCTCCGAGTTACCCATGGGCTTCTCTTACCATTGGGCGAGTCATTTGCGCCATCTGTCTTACCTGGCCTTCCTTATACTTTCTTAGGAAGTTCCAGGTGGCCCGCCCAATGACACTATTGTTGCTGGGCCGTTCGGTTTTGACGGATCATTTAGGCGCTTTTGGCTAAAATGGCGAAGGGGCACCCCCGGGTTTGGCTGCACCCACCGAATCTTTCGCGATATGTCGATGCCAGTGGTACCGATCCTTCGAAACGGGATCAGTTACAGGTAAACCCTCTTTCGGATTCAGTGAATGTTCTGGTATCTAACACACATCCATAGATCGTGTACAATCATCAAGTATTTGATATAGCAGAACCATTCGTGGATGCATTTTGTAATGGTACGCTCAAGCGCGTGCCTTCAGTGACAGAGTGAGAAGAGGACTTATCTTGGAGTACATAAGAGCATATTGGTGCCTTATGCAATCTCGACAACCTTTCAGGACCTCAGGAGGCACTGGCACAATACAGTGAGTTGTCGCTGAATATGAACTGAATAGAATATATCTTATATGTGTAACACAGCCGGAAAACGATCCTTATAAGTTGAGCACTGCACTTCTGGATCTGTACTTTGGCATGCGGCAGTTGGTCCGACCGTGGTTCGACAACGACTGGGGCGAGTAAGTGATCTGGTAAAGGATTACCCGTGAATACATTGATAACGAAGATGTCTAACAATGTCTACGGACTCAGTGTTAGTATTAGCGCCATGCTTATTGACAGTCCTTCTGTTACTACGATCCAATATGTATCTTCCACCTCTCATGCAGGGATACCCTCAGGCCTCGGAAGTGCCGAAATTTGAATTGCCACATTACTCCAATTAAAAGCTCCCATAAAATTTTGGACACGTTACATGTTATATAACTTTAGAGCCCAAGCTGCATACTAAATCACCACGCCAGAATGTTGTTATCAGCACTCCCATCACCGACTCATTATGGTGTCAGGATCTCTCTTCATAATGTTGTTAGCAAAAACGCTAGTAAGCTTGAGGATTGCAATCCCTTTTCGAAGCTAGAAAGCGCTGGGCGCACTCAAGAGATGCAGACGTTCATGGTAAGTGGATCTCCTTGTTTCTCACCTAGCTGAAAATACTAAGTGGGGTGTGTAAGATGTCACTAGACGGAATTGCCATGAGTCAAGATGAACAAGATATGCTATTCACCCAATACACCGTCGATATGGTAATTTCAAGCTATCTTGCAGCACAGAATCGAGTCCGCCAGTACACTCAACTATTGAAACTCTTGAGACATGAGGAAGATGAGTGGGCCGAGAAAGTTCTGAAGGCGAGCCATGTTATGCCGGACTACCAGCCTTTGTTGTCACTTCTGCCAGGGGTGCAGGGCTGATTACATTACTCAAAACCTTTGAGTAAGCCGCTGTATTTTATTATCTTAGTCACCGTAACTTGTTGCTCGTCTTCTCACTACTTTTTATTTAACTCAATGTACTACCCCCAACTTCTGTGTAGGTCCCGCTTATCTGGCTGTCGCTATGAACTACATATGCCTCGCTTGTCTACCATATGATCATTGTCATGTCAAACGGAACATTTGATGGTTGAATTTCCAACTTGGTCCCAGTCTGGGCGTGATGATATCAGCGAGACACTGCTCTGAGGTGGTGAACAAGATGAATATAGCAATGCCCAATGAGGATATTCCATATTGAGTTGAATTCAAGTTATCATGACAACCCGACGAGTCCGAGTCCTGCATCCTTCGCATGACCTCGCTTTCTGGGGCTCTGCTATCATTACGGTTGTGGTGGATTGCATCTATCTCGATTGCCTTGGATCATATTCATTATCTTCATTTTTTCAATGGTTACGGTGTCCTGCAGCGCATTGCATTGCTCTTGGGAGAAGGACACAGATTTTCGCGGACTTGATAGACATCGTTCTACATGCAAGCATTACCAGAGGGCAAGCACTTTAGCTGCGCAAAAATGGAAGGACCAGGCAAGTGCGTCAATGAGAACATCACAAAGATTGACACTACATAGGCTCAATGCAACTACTACTACTCCTGTGCGTCCGAGTCACCCGTCTAGGTCCAACCCTCGACTTAGACTTCCCATAAATTGACTGACCGTAATCCACAGCTACGACCGAAATTGTTTACAACGATTCAGAATCAGTCGAGAGCTAGAGTCGTGGCTACCTGCGAGTCTGCTAGGACATTCTGCACGCCTGAGCCTTGTATCAACCCAGAGGCCAGTCACTGTACCGCTTGTGCTACTACTAGTAGCAGTGCCTCAACTTCTGCATTCCAGAAAATGGACATTTTCCATGTCCATGACTGAATTTGATAAGAATGATCTAGGTGCGCTCCTTCTGCACAAGTCCAGTACCTGCCATGGCAGACTAATGGTACCATCACTCGTGGATAATTAGCGGACCCAGGTCATCATCCTTCGTGACGTACATCTAGGCTACTGCCAAGAAAATTTCCCGATCTTCTGCCTGCTGATGAAGACATCAATCCTTCAGATTCCTCTGGGAATGATCTGTCTCATGCAGCTGAAACTCACAATCCGCCACAGCGCAGAATTCAAAGAGTCCTATTGATGCTACGTGATTCTTTACAAACAGTGTTTAACACTGTTGGACTTTGTCGACAATATCTTAGGCACCCCTCGTTCGAGCCCAATAAATATATTTCATCTACGCTGCTAGCCAATTCCTGTCCAATGACTACCGGCGCAGATACTCAAGGGCCTGATTCATCTCCTGGAGTATCTGAACCGCCCTCTCCCTTTCCCAATATGACTGTCTACCGCCTTATGATGTGGATGAACTCCGGCAGTCATCAAAAATCGGAGGCTGAGGTAACGTGTCTTGTTAAAGACGTGATTCAGGCGAAGGACTTTGATCCCAGGGACCTGGATGGATTTTCAGTGAGGAGGAGTCTGTGCATGTTGGACGGTGGCAGAGGGAAGGGGGCAGTTAATTTCCCAGACGACTGGTTAGAGACGGACATCACCCTTGATATCCCTACAAAGTCAAAAGATGACCAGTCCAAGCCATATGTCATTCCTGGATTTCATTATCGGCCGCTCGTATCAGTAATTTGCTCCGCATTCACCGACGTTCAAGCCAGCACATTCCATCTTTTCCCCTTCAAGCGCCTGTGGAAGGATCCTCTGGACGGCCATCAAGAGCGCATCTTCAATGAGTTATATACCTCCGAGACTCCTGGCTAGAAGCTCAGGACGACTTGCAGAGGCAGCCAAGGGAACCTGGCTGCTCACTCGAACGCGTTATTGCTGGACTTATGTTTTTTTCAGACGCAACTCATCTAGCAACCTTCGGAACAGCCAAGGCTTGGCCCCTTTACCTTTACTTTGGAAATCTCACCAAGTACGCACGCTCGGCACCCAAATCCAGTGCATGCCATCTTGTTGGATTTCTACCTTCAGTGGGTCATTGTCTCCCATCAATTTGTATACTTCTCACGCTGTACTTTTAGCTTCCGGATAATGTTAAGGATGTCTTCAGCAGCCTACCGCGGATATCAAAAAGCGGCATGGCAGCGCTTCATGCACATTGCCGGAGAGACTTATTTCACACATGTTGGAAACATCTACTGGATGTGGAGTTCCTTCATGCATATCGTCATGGAATCATGCTCCGGTGTCCGGATGGAATACTTAGAAGGGTATTTCCCCGCATCTTCACTTACTCGACCGATTATCCAGAAAAGTGCACTCATTTTCTTCGGGTCTTATAATGTACTAATCAACACTTCAGGGTTTTGATAGCGACAATCAAAGACATGGGCTCTTGCCCATGTCTACATTGTCTCATGCTGAAAGTGTCGTTCGACCTCCTAGGCCTGTTTAGAGACATGCAAGATCGCGTAACCAACCTTAGGACCTACTGTCTGGAGAGTGTAATTAAGGCCCGCGGATTCATCTATAGGTCGGGATATACAGTTAATAGCTCAAAGGTGCAGGCAACTATTGGAGAAGGGTCCTGGGTGCCAACAGTAGTGAGTGTTTGGAATCAACCTTCTTACAATTAGTACCTGATTTTCAACCAGAACACTTTTGCAGAAAAACTCGGACCCCTCGGATTTGATACCTTCCGCATGCTTGTAGTCAATTTCATGCATGAATGTGAGCTTGGTATGTGGAAGGCATTGTTTACACACCTCATCCAGCTACTTTACGCGCTTCCTGGTGGTGACCGCCTGGTTGCATATCTTGACTACAGGTTTGTCGTGCACCATTCTCATTGCTGATTTGAAAGTGAGCACATCAAACATAGATTTCATCAGGTCCCATCATATGGTAATGGGGTCATTTGCAAATTTGCGAATAATACCTCAGAAATGAAGAAGCTTGCAGCACGAGACTTCAAGGACATTCTGCAGGTTCATCTTGCTTGTTCAGTTGGCAACAACGTGTTATTGATATTATATCTCAGTGTGCGATGCTGGTCTTCGAAGGGCTTTTCCCAGAAGACCACAACGCTATCGTACAAACACTTTTGTACAGGTTCGCGCAATGGCACGCCCTCGCCAAACTAAGGATGCATTCCAACACCACTCTGTCAATACTAGATCAGACGTTCAAGAGGCTGTGCCGTCAGTTGCGCAAGTTCTGGGATTTCACATGTGCCACTTTCCCTACGGTGGAGTTACCAAAAGAAAGGGATGCTCGCAAACACAAGACTGCACGTGGGCGTTCAGATTCAGATAACGCAGATGCTGGGAGTGGCGGCAGAAAGGTTAAGAAATTTAATTTGAACACTTATAAATTTCATGCCATGGGTGATTATCTACGGTCAATCCAGCTCTTTGGGACAATAGACTCATTTACATCACAGATTGTACGTGCATCTCTGTTATAGCATCTCATCTCAATTTGACTTCTGACCAGGGAGAGTTGGCGCATCGAGCACTGAAAGCTTTCTATCCACTAACCAGTAAATTAGACACCCCCGCTCAACTTGCTAAGCATGAGTGTCGTTGTCGAGTCCTTCAGCGAGTAGCAGAAGCAGGGCACACTTTGTATGCTTGGGAACAGCCACCAGTCGACTTGTCTGGAGGGTTCAACTTGAAGGACCATCACTATATACCGACACTTAGCCGTAACAATCTGTTGGATATATTTAAATTTCTTTGAGATCATGCTAATGATCCAGCTGTAGCAGTAGGTGCCACTCTCCTCATTGTTCACCTTACTCACAATCATACGCAGGTGTTCATACCAAAACTGAAGGATCACGTACTATACCGACTTCGAAACTTAGATGTCACCTATTGTGACCATACTTTCACAGATGACGAGCATAATTTGGTTATCATCTCGGATAACAGACTATATTCCATCCAAACAATGCAGGTATGTCACACAGATCTTAAGTTTTACTAGCATGCAATCCTTCGCTGAACTAACAGGTTCATTATACGACTTACGACCTTCGACGAGAGTATGACACCATCAATACTCGGACACACCCCAACATTATGGTCTCATCTGGTGAAACGCGACCCCAACATCCATACTGGTATGCCCGCATTCTGGGCATCTATCACATGGATGTGTGGCTCAATAACGAAGGTTCGATCAAAAAGTGCCAAGTCGAGGTTCTGTATGTCAGATGGCTGGCGCCTTTGACCGACCACCAATCGGGGATGAATCACGCTCGACTTCCGAAGGTCGCTTTCGTCGAAGAGTCTGACCACGATGCATTTGGGTTCCTCGACCCCAGTCAGGTCATCCGAAGTGCGCATGTGATTCCCGCATTTTCTTCTGATCGTGGGACCACCTCCCTTCACTACGGAAAGTCCTTTGGACGTCAATGTGGCAAATTGGACGACTGGGAAGGATACTATGTTGGCATGTAAGTGCAACCTTTCATCCTGTTCATGTTACTTGAACTGTTGATGATCGCTCAGATTCGTCGACCGAGATATGTTTATCCACTATACACACTATGGGATTGGGCATCCTACCATCCTGCGGGAGATCACAAGAGACTGTGCCGACATGGACCTTGCAGATAGCCTGGAATCAGATGAGGTTGATAACGATAATGACATGGGGAGCGGCGTTCAACCCTACAAGGGTGATGACAGAGGAGGGGAGGATGAAGATGACAATGACAAAGACAACGACAAAGACAAAGACATAGTAGACGAACAGGAGTGTGACGATGATGATGAGTGTATTGATGACCTGGATGACAGGGAGATGGAATATGGCAAGAACGAGAACGATGATGAGGAAGACAACTACATATCTTTCTAACTCACTTCTGTAATTCAGCCTTATACCTAGTAGTACCTGTACTTGAATGTTTACTTTCGGCCTGCGGTTCCTTCGCTACTCACCATCTTTCCACATAATCGTGAAATATCTTCTTTTTTACCAGAAGCAACTCGGAGTGTTTGAAACCATATTGGTATGTATGATGGTCACTTCCTACGTTAGTCCCTCGTTATTTATCTGCATGATGCATACTACTATGTTTTCCGTCAACCTCACCAAGTACTTCCAGAACGAACATCCTTTTCATGCTCTCTGTGCTCACGGCTTCGAGCCAGGCCACCCTTTCTTTACATCCGCGGATGAAATGGTGTCCACCTATGCTGCTGCATTAAAGAGGACTCAAACTATTGGTCCTTATGCCATATCTGGTTACAGTCACGATGGTGTTGTCGCTTTTGAGGTCGCTAAGTGCCTCGAGGCCATGGGTGATGAAGCCAAATTCGTCAGTCTCATGAACATCTTCCCTCACTTCGCCGACCGCATGCGCGAGATCGACTAGACTGGTGGCATGGTTAACTTGTCATATTTCCTTGGTCTTATGACAAGCAAGACGCTGAGAAAAACTTGCACAGCAAGTCAATGGTTTGGAATGGAGTTGGCAGAACTTGAACACACTATGCTGGGCCATTAGAAGCATATCAGGTGCCATGAGTAAGTGCTATTTTCTTAACCACCGCATCTACTTGAAACTCCTCTCTCAATCCACAGACGAAGAGACCAAAAAAACGCTTCCTTGTTACCATCATCAAGGACCTCCTAGGGTTGTGCGAAACCAAATGAGGGAAAGACAATAAAGCTGTCGTCGCCTCAGATATCATGTATATCGTCGGTCAGTATCCACACTTCTTAAAGGCACATTGGAAATTTCTCAAGACAGTCGTCAACAAGTTGTTCGAGTTCATGCACGAGACCCATGAAAGTAAAGAGCCTATTGCCGCAATAATATCACTCTGACCATGTCTGCACGATACCTCCAGGTTCAAGACATGGCGTGCGACACATTCATCAAGATTGCTCAGAAGTGCAGGAGGTATTTTGTCATGCAACAATCGGAAGAACAGGAGCCATTCGTAGATGAGATATTGCAGCTACTTCATCGCATCACTGTTGACCTGTCACCTCAGCAGGTATGCCGCGTGATCTTGTTTGGGTACGCTTTCTTAATTCTTCCAACAGGTACACACTTTCTACGAGGCCGTCGGTTACATAATTTCTGCACAGCCCAACAAACCTCAGCAGGAGAAGCTCATTGCTAAGCTGATGGAGCTACCGAATAACGCTGTGTGTACCACTCCTTTTTTCAGTGAGAAAGTCCTTTGCTCATGGTTTTCTCAGTGGGATTCACTCATGGCTCAAGTGGCACAGAATATGGATGTCCTAAGCAACCTTGATAATATCAAGATTTTGTCCAATGTCCTCAAGATGAACGTGTCTGCTTGTCTATCCATCAGCAGCTTCTACCTACCCAGATAGGACGGGTCTTTTTGGACATGCTGGGTCTGTATAAGGCGGTCAGTGGCATAATCAGTGAGACCGTAGCTCGAGAAGGTCCGTGGTTCACCCCTCCCCATTCCTTTATGTGTCATATCTCATCTCCATTCATTAAGCACCATTGCCACTATGACGCCAAAGATACGGCAGCTGCACACTGTTAAGGAAATCTTAAAACTGATGGAGACATATCAAGAAGGCTTAGAATCTTGAACACGTGAATATGAATTTCATGCCGCCACTACTGGATGCAATTCTTAGTGACTACAACCGCAATGTACCGACTGCACGAGATGCTGAGGTGCTGAACGTGATGGCTACCATTACGAGTCGTCTCGGGGTAAGTGCATAGAATGTCAAACGCTGTGCTTGTTCACCCACCCATCTTGCAATTGCAGCCTTTGTTGACTCTTCAAGTTCCTGCTATTCTTGACGCAGTCTTTGAGCCAACGTTAACCATGATTAATCAAAACTTCTCTGAGTTCCCAGAACATCGCAAGTTCCTTCGGGCAATTAACCTTAATTGTTTCCCAGGTACCCATCTCCCAATTTTAGAATCGTCACATTGGGCTATATAGCTCTGCTTAGCATTTCACCGCTACAGTTCAAGCTGTTCATGGATAGTATCATCTGGGCAATTAAGCACATGATGCATGACATTGCTGTCACCGGACTTAACTGTGAGCACTTACTCTTCGCGGACATGGAGAGTACGCAAAAACAGTTTCTTTTAGCGTACCTTGAGCTGGTTTTCAATTGTGCGGGCATAGAAACTTCCATCAGCAATGTGTTTTTCCAATGCCATGACGGACCACAGGAGTAGTTTGAAAGTTTTTAGGTCTTCTCCTTGCATGCATGTTCCAGCTGGCTATGACGAACCAGATACAGCCACCCGTGTTTGATCCTGCACAGTACCATCTCAAATCATGTTTCACTTTCCTTTCCTGAGAACGTGGACAGTTTTGTCGATATCTAATGTATTAGTGTGTGGGCCAGGCAATACAAGGAAGTAGTATATATCTGTTAAAGAGACGGACTCTTGAACGGGGCTGAGATTCTATTTGGTGCTAATAGAAATTACGGTTTGTTGTCTGGAAAGGCCCTGACAAGCCTTGAAAAGCTTACCAAAACAAGGAAGAATGAGAATAGTTGACAGTGTTGAGAGGAGTGCACTGCTATCCCTTGTGTGTTGCGATGCTCCGTGTCACAACTTTGTGGTGGACTTTAATGGTATTCTACATTTGTTGAGTAGTGCCAAAGCTACTTCATGCAAGAAGGTCATGGATAACATCAGATAACATCATAATTTAGAAGAAAAAAGGAGACAGTAAACAATGTTGAGAAGAGTGCACTGCCATCACTTGTGTGCTGCGATGGCGCCGTGTCACGACTTTGTGGTGGACTTTAATGGTATTCTACATTTGTTGAGCAGTGCCAAAGCTACTTCACGCAAGAAGGTCATGGATAACATCAGATAATGTCATAATTTAGAAGACAAAAGGAGACAGTAAACAATGTTGAGAAGAGTGCACCACCATCCCTTGCGTGTTACGATGGTGCCGTGTCACGACTTCTTGGTAGACTTTAATGGTATTCTACATTTGTTGAGCAGTGCCAAAGCTACTTCACGTGAGAATGTCTTGAATAAGGTCGTAATTCAAAACATAAATAAAGCAAAATGACAATGTTCAAAATAATCGGAACGAGTATGCTACCACCCCTCATCTGCTGCAATGGAGGAATGTGATGACATCGTTGTGGACTGCTCATGTTACTCTGCATTTACAGGCATCGATCACCATGTATCTACAACTCAAATTTCTCGTAGTATATATGATATTATTTGGTAGAAGCAGAATTGTATCCTTCTATAGTTCCCACGGCTACATTATCAAGGAATCATGCATTCACTGATGACAATATACTAGAATCTACGCTACGCAAACACGCTCGATTCTGCAATATCTCGCTCGATGCGAGTCGCTGAAAATATCATATAAGTCTCATCCGTCTCCGCAAATCGACGCAAATATTGTCGCGATATTTCGGTCGTTTTCCGTCGATACGGCTAGGACCGTTTCTCACTGGGCCTGAGCGCTGGGAGTCTGAAGGTCCATTAATTAACAAAGGCTAACGTTCATGTGTCGTGTTAGGGTGAAATGTAACACGAAGTTGATACAAGGAGATGAGACCACATTCTTCATTTTGCATTTCTCTGCACTTAAGGCTGGAGATTCGAGCTAAGTAGACCCAAGTCCGACGACCAGCTGAGTTACATAAGGCTGAGTCATCATACTATTCTTGTCTTCGACAGGCTCAAATAATAACAGCAAAACACTCATGTGGATTCCTATGATTTCAATATTCAGCTAACATTTTTGTCTGTGCTGTCATTGTCTATGTCGCTCGAGTAATAAAATGCAATTTTGCGGGTGTATATCTAGGGCATACTGGCTGTCGGCTGACCTGGTAACTTCAGCCTCCTTGTTATCTCCGCTAAACTCTCATACATGACAGATTTGACAGATTTTAACGTTTTCAACTTTCAACGCTTTCAAGCTACGGTTCTCATCTGTGCTACTATCAGTTAAGCCCCATTACAGTTTTCCTGACTTGCTTTGTCGCATGCAACGTCCCTGGGCAGTTCCTTCGGTACCACAACTCAGCTACTGTCATCAATCAACTTCTTCACCATGCCGCTCAGATTCATTCGTACAAAAAAGCCAGGGATTGACCCTTTGCAAGCAGCTATTACTACTACCGCTTTCGCCAGGGATCTCATGGCAACCATGCAGTTTCCTCCAGCCACTGCCGCTGTCTCACTTTTGCTACTCATCTTACAAACTATCCAGGTGAGGGGACGCTTGAAGATACATCTCTGCGCGTGTTTCGACTTGCGTTCGCATTCACGTAGAGCATTCAAGTCAACAGGTCCGGCTGTGATCGCTTGGCGCGTCGTGCTGCGCAAATACTAATTGACATCGATGAACAAATGCGTGGACGATACCATGAAGCTCCGGAGACGCTTCTCAGGAATTTGGACAGGTTTGAAAGGTACACCTGGCTGTTATCTATAACACGATTATTTCCAAAACGTTCATTCTCAACTCTTGGCAGCACCCTGATTTCTATCCATCGATTCATGAGAGAGTTAGCCGATTCAAAATGGAGTGACAGGTTCCTCCGTAAGTCGTCAATTGACGACGCTCTGGTTGAATACATGCGCATGCTTGACGAAGCAGCGCAGTCTTTTCAGGTGTGCATGGTGTTGAATCTGGGTTCCAATTACTGAAGAGCCCCTGTGACGAAGCTCGCTACCCTCATCAATATACACCTCGCTGTGAGCTCACTTACAGGAAATGCCGCTTCAAACGCAACTGCTGAAAGAGTCATCGATGCTCCGCCTCCACCTGCCTATGATGAGGTTTTGAACGAACCAGACTCGGTCGCCGTAGAGATACGAAGCCCAGGGATCGTTGATGCAGCGGAGTGTCTAGTTGCTGAACCCGATCCTCCCGTGGCAGCGGGAGGGGGGTCCTTGTCACCACCCGAAAAAAGAATTACAGACCACTATCTTCCTGTGGAACTGTCATCTCTGACCCTAGAGGATGATCATGGGGTCAGCAATCAGTTCCACCCTCCTTTGCTTGCTCATGTGTTATATACCCTACTAGTTCCGACGATACCACCAGTCAGAGGTTATCTTGCGCGGCCGGTCTCAATTGCAGGATGGATGGTGGGCTGGTGCGACGGAAGTCCAGGTTCAAGGCCAGCGAGCCCTGATCAAGAAATATGACGATGACAAGGACCATGCATACTCTGTAACGTGGTCATTTTCCTGTCTACGCAGTGGTTGCTCAAATCGGGGTTTCAGAAATGGCTGCGAGACGTCAAGGTGCTGCAAAATCTTTAGTATGTCACATGAAGCACTTTAATTCCGCCTATTCTCATCTTCTAGTCACCCCAATTTGCCCCAGATGCTTGGGTTTTCGGATGAACGAGCCCCAACTCCTTTTATCATGCTGGCGAATGGTATTCACCGCTGTCTGACATTTACGACATAATATCTAACAAAAGAGCAGTTCAGACGCAGAACCCTCAAGCACTGGTTCACGAAGTGTTACGCTCGTCAAGTCTAGGGACCTCAATGGAGCTTTTGTTGCGTTTTGTAAGGAGTTTCTTTTGGCTGGGTGATCAGCGTTTGATACAGTGATATACAGTATCGCGACCTTGCTGTGAATGATTCACCAAAGATATGCCGTTATTCTTTTGTTGATAATTGTCTAGGATACAGCATTGTATGTCCAGAGACAACTCAACCTGGATGAGAACAAGGTTCAAGATTTCATCGAGGTGCGTCGCCTGATCTGCATTGTAACTCACATTTATAGTCGTATTTTCTGCAGGGTTCCTCATTTCGAGTCGATTCTCTCAAAACTCTTGTGGTTGGTCTGCCTCCTCCTCGGGATGGCGAGTGGTATACTGCGCGAAACTACGGGCTAGCGCATACATTGCTAGATGCGTGTTTGCGAGTAAGAGCGTCTTTCGTATCCTTTAAGCTTTATACTAAGGACATGCTCGTGTAAGATGTTGCCAAACAACGGGCGCGTCTCTTACTCCTATGATAGAGGGGAAGAATCTGGTATGAATTCAAGTTCATGATGGATATCTCGCTCACATCATTTCAGTGACAGAAGAGATACAAAAGAAAATCAACCATCTTGTCACTTTGGCACGAGCCCTGCTTCCCAGCGGGAGGAAGTCCCCCGTGCTCCCAACACAGTTAGAAGCATTGATCGAAGAAACGGAATCTGATACCCCTTCGCTGACTCTGCGACAAATTCGGAACCTTACTTGGAATGCTGAAGGCGCTCATGGTCATACATGGTACGAGAGGAACGTGCCGGCTGATAAGTTTTGTGTTGGTGACATCGGCTACATTCCGGTTGGGGGAGACTTTGGATCCTTCGTTCTTCTCAGCAACGTCATCAAAGACGGAAAAGCTGTGTTCAGCCTGTCTCAGCGGTCGCACGGCGAGAACTGGTGCTGGGAGCATGTCCCAATACAAAGACAACCTCTCCAAGCTTACGAGCTGCCTGAAGATGTAGCAGGGTGAGAATTATTTCTAACGAACTGATGAAGATTTTGATAATGACATCGTGACAAGATGGCCCGTCGCAGTGCCTCCGTACAGTCAGATTGATGTCGTGGTGGTGCACGAGGCCTATCTTTCTTGCGTCAAGGATGCATGGCAATATCTATTGAAGAATGGAAAGGGCCACGCCGTCGATGGTAGCGTTAGGCCGGAGGATTTGATCCTTGGTGAGCATTTCCTCGATCCTGCGTAACCTTGCGATGTTGTTGCTCACCCATTACGACAGTGACCCATGTTGGAACCCATCAAGATTTTTATGTCAGGGATTTTCGACCTAAGTCTTTTATGCCACAAACAGCAAATCCTCGGTTTGCTGCGAATCAATTCCATCACCAACAGAGGCACGGCTTTCACCAGCCTCCAGGCTTCGGGTTCCAGAACCATGGCATTCCGTTCAACCAACCCACCCTTCCTACAATAGTTTATTTATTGACCTCGTTGGATGCTAATCACGAACCGCATTGGTCACCTTCCCCGGTGTGCCTTAAAGGTGTATCGCGTCAACCTCTGGCGCGACATTTCACGACGAAGATTGGGTGGTGAGTAAATTTTTCTTGGATTATCGAAGTTGGGCTGACCTCGACTGGTGCAGGAAAACTGGGTTTTTGAACTATGTTCAACTTCACGCTGAGGACTTCGATGGCACCTGATATTTGGAGCTTGAAGCTATCCCCGTCCTCGTCCCTCTTCCAAATTGAATATTATTTGCACGTTTAAATCACGTTGAATGCCACATCTCAATCCTCCCCACTCCCGATACTCCGCTACCGTCACACCCTTTCTGTGGATGATCCGCTGCCCGCACGATATCTCCAAAGCGCATCTCAAGTCAGAGTCGGACGGAGCGTCCCTTTCTTAAACGCTAGATAATGAGTACATTTTGCAATGTATGGATACGTGAATAGCTAATAGCTGGAAGAGGAGAGAAAAGAACCAGACCTGGCGTTCTCGTATTTTGGGAATCGTAACACATAGCACCGAGGCCTGTAGAGCCAACGCTGCCACATCAGTAATTTCACCGATTCCTTATTTTGCCTTATTTTACTTAATGGCCTTTGATTCTCGCGAACGAGATTTTTGAGCTACCTTAAAGGTTGCTTTTTCTAATTATTAGAAAGTGGGACCGGCATGCAAACAAGTTCATGTGCGAAGTTCACAAAAGTTGAATTAAAGTGTAATAAGCAAGGACCGTACAGAAAAAGTCTAAAAAGCGATTTCAAAGGCATGATGATCTGCGTATTTATTAACATAGAACTTGCGGAAAACATCATAAGTCTGATAGTGCTGATGTTGCGGAGGAATAAATCGAGTACCGTATATAGGAATGAGGTGTGTGGCACGGTAGATTGAATCAATATGAATGATGGAAATATGGGGAGAGTTGTTCGCACTATGAGCAGGCCGTACCATCCACATTCCATTGTCTTCGTTAGGTGAATCTCCAACAGTATCGAACCACCGCACAACTGCGCATGGGTATAGTTCAGCCTTGTATGTGAAAGAAAAAAAAGTCAACACTCGTGCAACGTCCATACCCCTCATCCCGTCAAGATCCGGATTTGTGTTGACAAAGACACAATCATAATGAGGATGCTCATTTCTCCATATTGGACACGCGCGAATATACTCACGGTGCATGCCCCCAATACCACTTGGATCACTTGGGGCAAAGAATCTGGAACATGCGGAGTTGAAAACACTGATTTTCCCATCATATTGGGGACAACAAGTAAGGGGAACTTCAGAAGGGTCACGGGGGTCATTTGGATTGAGTTGGGTAAATAGAAAGTGGCGCAAAAGGTTGGGGAGTTGTGGGATTGACAATTCGACTGCTAACTCAGTGGGTGTCCGGGCACGTTTTCATTCTAAACAATGTTAGCCATTTGACAGAAACAGGTGCTGGAGCACTTACGAGGCGTTTTGGCCAATTCGACATGTGCTTCAATGTTAGTTGGCCCATCGTCAACTTCGGCATCATCATTGTCATCCTTGCCCTCCATTCTGCTGACGGTGTGTGTGGCTGTATCTCCCTGTGTGTCCGCATCACCTGGCTCGAGATTCATGGTGTGCATTTGTTCTATTTAAGCATCAGCGAGAGCACAATAAAGACACAATGTGCTACTTACCTACTGCAAGTGCAGCTGCAGAAAGACATGTCCCGTCAAGCATTTTCCGTTGGGTAAAATCAGCACGCGACGCTGCAAGTTTATCCAGTCGTTGATTTGTGACCAGCATTTGGCCAAGTGCCTTGTACCGGCTGGAACACCTCCATGGTTCCTTGACGGCTTTGATGTGCTTCGCTTCGGTGATTGACAAGCACAGGCCATTCAGGGCCCCAAAAAGATGAATGAGGAGTACATAGTGTTGAAGTGAGTGTTGGCGAGGGAGTGAGAATGTCGACACGACACCAATCGTTTCAAAAATTTGTTGGTACTGATGAAAGCGGTCGAGTGCTTCTTGGATCTTCTCGAGAGTCGTCTCCGTAATGACACTACGTTGGACAAAGTAACAAAACTCGAGGAAAGCTCGAAACATTCGAACTATATCTACAGGGATGTGCCCCTCGATAGCGGACAAGTATACCTTAACTGTATGTCAGTACAATGTTAGTAATCCAATCCACAAACAAAATGTACCTTCATCAGTGCTTTTGAATCATCCCCCATCCATTGCTTAAAGCCTCGTCCTTGTGGGAAGCGTCGAAGACCAGCGAAGGCTGGAACAGCAGCAATTCTAGACAAACTGGTGAGATAGCTATATAGATCATTAAATAAACCCTTTACCTTTGGTCAATATCATCCATGATGCGCTGGGCCTCTTTCTTCGAGTGAGTCTGATATAGATACTTCTCGATCCATTCCACAAGATGGTCCTTAAAGGTGCCTTTGATGAGCTGGTGAAGGATATCGGGGGCAATGAGCTCATGGATATCAGCCCGAGGAAAATCGTTCGTGAATGGCTGATAAAAAGTGTTAAGGAATTGTAAAAATATAGTGTGAAAGATAGGGCTTACGACGAGATCGCCAACAATACCGTACTCGTCCCATAATTCACCAAGGGTCCCCTCCTCGACAAGCACATCTGTATGATGACAACAGCGCCAACCAGCCTGCTCGTCTAGATTGATACGTGAAGACAAACATCTGTCCAATAATGAGTCTAAGTGGTCAACTAAAAAGATGTACAAGCACATACCTTGGGCACCAGCCACGCACGATACATGTCAATAGGACCTGCTCTTCATAGTCTGCTATGTACAGTCCCAGACCGTATATCACACGACGGAAATGGCCGTCACCAAATTGTGCGACTTCATACTTTGTGATACCGGGTCGAAGTGTCTCGAGAATCTTGGAGAGCGAGCAGTGAAATAATTGCCGGCAGAACTTTCGGAACTTCACATCACCAGTCGCATGTTCCTTGGTTGCTAGCTCGGATAAGCCATGTGGTAGTACAGTGGCTCAAAAAACTGTCCGCATGTTTGCGCTATTTTGACTGTTTACATCATTGTACAAGAATGGATAGGTATTCCCAGGACATCCTGCCATGGCCTGGGAGTACTACATCAGGGCTTCAAAATGAGCCCTTACCCGTGGGAATTGGTGGTCATATGGTGGCACTATGTGGTTTGCAAAATGATGACTCATGTGGACAGTTTTTTGACTCAGATATTTTACATAGGAAATCAGGTATTCTAGTACTTTGTGTGGCCTCCCTTGGCCTTGATTACTGCCTCTATCCTTCTAGGCATACTTTCAATCAACTTCTGACAGTCCTCTGCTGTAATCTGTCCCCACTCTACCACCACTCTCTCCCATAACTCCCATACTCCTTTAGGGGGGTGTTCATAGGCTATAAGCTTCTTTTTGAGTATTCCCCAGAGGTGTTCAATGACATTGACATCAGGGGACTGTGCTGGCCAGTCAAGGAGATGAATATTATGTTCTTCAAACCATTCTCTGGCTCTCCTGGATGTATGCTTGGGATCATTATCCTGTTGGAAAATGATGTCTTCTTCATCAATTCCTGATTCTGCCATGCTAGGCAGCAAGTGGTGGTTGAGAATGTCCACATACTGCTCAGCATCCATCCTCCCCTCAACCTCTACAAGCATTCCTACACCATTCCACCCCATACACCCCCATACCATCAGAGAACCTCCTCCAAACTTGAGTGTCCCATTAATCTCTCTGTCTGTTAGAGGCCCCCCCTTCTTTTTCCACACATATACCTTTCCATCTGACCCAATCCTGTTGATTTTAGTCTCATCTGACCATATGACACGCTTCCAGTCCTCTACAGTCCAGTTTTGATGGGCCAGGGCAAAGTCCAGTCTTCTTTTTCTATGACTGATAGAAAGGAGAGGCTTCTTCTTCTTTGTTACAGCCTTGAGGTTGGCTGCCTTGAGAACATTTCTCACAGTTTGTGAAGATACAGGGGTAGTGATGATGGAATTGATGTGATGAGTGACTTGGACAGCATTGTCAGCCTTTCCTGTAGTAATATGCTGAATAATGGCCCTCCTATCAGTAGAGGTGAGTTTGGATGGACGACCTCCACTAGAGTTTTCTTTGTCTGGGTGACATTCTTTGGTGAGCTTGGCCACAGTAGACTTGCATACACCAGTTCTAGATGCTATTTGACGAGCAGAGAGGCCAGCAGTAGAGAGAGAGAGGATGTTATCCCTTTGAGCAGAGGAGATGGCTTTCATGGTGATTATGACTATCATACATGAGACTCCCTTCATTATATAGTGAGAGATAGGTTTAATAATGCCATAATGACACCACATTATAATTTATTTAATAATGGTATGGCTTTATGGTGTCATAACCATTAATTTATATAGTTTCAATCTAGCCTCAAAAAACTGTCCACATGAGTCATCATTTTGCAAACCTCATAGTGCCACCATATGACCACCAATTCCCACGGGTAAGGGCTCATTTTGAAGCCCTGATGTAGTACTCCCAGGCCATGGCAGGATGTCCTGGGAATACCTATCCATTCTTGTACAATGATGTAAACAGTCAAAATAGCGCAAACATGTGGACAGTTTTTTGAGCCACTGTATATGCACAAATGAAACTTACTTTTGGGAATAGCAAGAAACCCGATGATACTAACTGCGTCACGGTGAGCTCATCTGACGTTGTTGCGAACGTTGCCAATAGATGCATATAGTGGGTAATATTCGTTGTTTCCCATTGCAACAGACACTGTAGTCTTGTCGCTGCCTAAAACAACAGGTACAAACGTGGATCCATGTGATTCCGGATCTTCTGAGATTATGTCCTGGTAACAATTATTAGAATTAGAGCAGTTGTCGAGACATTGAAAGACTCACTGCCTGATCCCATGCCCAATCACCAGACATAAAATCCCTCCACTGACGCTCATCACTGTTGGTCAAGAATTCACGGTACGGTCGGTAATCAAACTCTTCAACATAGTCTGGGTTTGCAAGCATGTTGCGAATAACTTCTCGTGGATCACGGTACCAGACATCAAAGTCTTGGTCCATCCATGGCGGTACATCGGTGTCCAGTCGTTCACCATTGTATTGAACCGAAAACGATTGCCATTTGACATCGCCAAGTGGTGTTTTGTTGATGGTTTTGTGAAGGTCACGAAAATCTGCGAACGGAGGCTTATCATCGTGTTTCTGGAGAGTTGAAGCCCAGAGATCAAGTAGCCTATTGATCTGGGCTGCAGGTGTCTGATTCTCAGTGAAAAAAAATTCTGCTGTTTCAAACTCAACACGGTTTTGGTAAGGTGTCCAGTCATTAGGAGATTTATCCAAGAGTGGCTTTGGTGGGCTTCCAGGGGGAAGAAACGTGCCATTCTCGTCACAAGGATGGGCTATAAATTATATTTTGAAACATCGTTAGAAAACTGTTCTAATAGCAAAGTAAAGTCTTACTGTCGAGGTCCTTGTGAAAGTTCCTATATAGGCAGTCTCCTGGCCCCCAGAACTCAACGTCAATTCTGGGAGCTGGTGAGTCCCGTGTCCCATCATGTTCTGTCATATTCGGACCATCATATTCAACTTCTTGAAAGTCAAATTGTGCCTCAGGCTGCTCAGGTGCCAGACGGTGCTCTTCCAGCTCTTCAGAAACACTGGCACGATAAGCATTAGCTGCCCTTGCAATTGTAGGATGGGCTGCATTCCAATGTTTCGTTCGTCCCACTTGAGTTTTGAAATAATGCCGACAATTTGAGTGTCCGCAAGGAAGTTGGAGTGCATTGTGATCCTGTCGAGATTTCTGGTTCCTTTAGACAATATCAGCAAGTGAGGAATGTGAAAAAATGGAGTATGTACATGGTTTACACGCAGCATTAAGAAAACGAACTTTCGGTTGAAAGCAAACCGAGCTCCTGGCCTAGTAAGTGTCGTGGTCGTAATCAGTATGCGTTGTCTGTGTTTGGGGTCAGGGTAGCGCACTTAAAAGTTTTCACTCAGCTTAGACCGTTTCTTGCTGCTCCCTGCTACCCACAAATTTCTGTCCACCTCGCTTGCAGCTCCTTACGCGCAGCTTTCACATCGACATGCCTGCTCAACCTGCCACCGCCACTCCAGCTCGTTGTACTCGTGCATCTAATGCGACTGCGCATCCGGGTGCAATTCTCTTAGAGGCAAGAAAGCCCTGACGCACAACAGAAGAAGTTGCAGCTGCCCAAGAAGAAAAGGCAGCAAAGGCAGCAGCACAAGCAGCAGCTGCCAAGGCAGGTGCTAAGCGTGTGGCCGGCATAGAGCTGGAGATGGAAGCTAAACAGACGAATGTGCTGGCGAGGAAGGTTAAGGGAGTCCGCCCTCGTCCAACCCCTTACAAAGGCAAGAAGGCTGCAAAGGATAGTCCAGATGTTGCAGCAACCTGTGGCGGAGGTGATGATGAGGTTGGAACCAATCAAGCGCCAGGAATACTCACTCAGAAGGCTGATGTGCTGATGGATCTCGACAATGATGCAATTGACCAAGATCCATGCAGTAAGATTGGTACGGTCAAGAAGAAGGTTACCAAAGCGTCGATGAAGGATGCTGTCAATCATGCGTGTAATCAAATCAAGTGGACCCGGACTGCTGATGGTGGAGATAAGGCAGCACGTGTTGATAAGAAAGGCAACGTATTTGATGCGTAAGTCTCTACTTCACACTCATCATGCTCCTGCTCACCAAATCAACCATGTTCTTCCTCAACTTAACTTTCAACTGCAGGAAACAGCCTGAGTTGGCTCTCGCCAACAAAGTCAAGAGCTGGGCTTCAGGTGTCAACATACCTATCAAGTCTCAGGACGCAAGTCATGCAACTCACACTTCAGCATCACCTCCCCCTTTGACAATCTTTTCTCGCCTTATGGGCTCTTCCATGACCACTCACAGTGCAATTCCGACTGATGCTCCTAAAGATGCTCCTCAATATATTGGTGCACCCAAGGATGTGCTTGCCGGAGGTTTTGCTGACAATGAGGATGAGGATGAGGAATTAGAATGCCTGGCTGCATATGGGATAACTGCC
Source organism: Suillus lakei (assembly GCA_016628065.1). Classification (NCBI taxonomy): domain Eukaryota; kingdom Fungi; phylum Basidiomycota; class Agaricomycetes; order Boletales; family Suillaceae; genus Suillus; species Suillus lakei. The sequence continues at coordinate 94,865 of JABBWA010000115.1, forward strand.
AAGGAAGGGAGATCAGCTGCAGCGGTAATCTTTTACTTATCTCCCATCAGAAACTTCTACTGATATAGTTCAAAGATGGCAGTTACTCTCACAGTTGACGACTCCGATGACGAGTTGGAGATTCCAGCAGAGTTCCGTGCTCCATTCACCCAGTTGTCACCATTACGGCGTCTGTCCAGGGCTGCCAGCAGCAGCAGCATCCTCAAAAGGAAGGCTTCCGAAGCCCTTGATCTTATCTCTGGCAGTGAAAATGATGATTTTTTGGACAATGCAAGTGAGTCAACGCTGCTTGCTGATGCCAACACTCTGAAACTCACTGCACCTCTAGTCAACAATACAATGGACACCAACCTACCAGACGAGATGGATCAGCAGCATGAAGTGGAGCTCGAGAAGCCCAAAGTGAAGCTAGAGAAGCCCTCCCGCACTACAACTTCGGTGAGCATCTGACCATTTGGTTAACTAGTCCTTCCTGACGCAAATTTTTCATTAGACATCGGTCATGACCACAGACGTCAAACCTTCTGCGACTAAAAAGGTGAAGGTGGAATCATCTTCGACGTCTATCGGTGCTGCTCCCGCCCCCAAGGAACAACAATCTGTCAATGTCAACACACCACACGACAAGTTGAAGCCCCAAGCACAATACTGAGGTACACCTCCCCGAACAAGTACAAGCAGACAACCGCTGGGCAAAAAAGTTTCTTCCGACAATGATTTTGTGGGCCGGCAGCCAAGAATCCCTCTGGAGCATCCCAGATGCGACTCTACTTACACATGTTCAAATCATTTTTCAGGCAATCTACCCAGACGTGAACCTCACCATTGTTCTGAATGGTGCTGTTTTTTCGCTTGTAAGTGCTTGTTGCTGTTGCTCCAGATGTCAGGGACATTTTCTCACTGTATCCACTGCACACTCAGACTATTCAACACCTTTCCGAGTGGCGGAGCAACTTTGGCTCTACAGCCATTGTGATTATCTACGATTTTTTGATGAGCAACAGCAACTGTGACCCTGAGGTTCTTGCAGGGCTCCTCTTGAAGAATTACACCTTCATCTTCAAGGATATGGACAAGCGTGACCCTGACGGTGCATTCCACTCTGTATTCATCCTGCAGCTCCTCGGAAAGGCTCATCTCAACGTCATTAACGGTCATGCTAATATTCCTGCATTGAAAACCAAGGACCTCACATCGAAAGGGATGGCCAGTGTTATTGTATTTTGTGCTACAGCAGTAAGTCTATTTTCTTATTATCAATGATCCCTCTCAATGGATTCACATAGCTTGAGCGCACCGTCACATTAATTTCAGAGGGTGATATCAAAGTCGAGGACATCTTAGCGTCGGCCACATCTCGTGGCAAGGTGATCATCAAGCTACCCAAAGTACTCAACAAGACCACTGGCAAGGAGACCAGTGCTCCGTATATGTTTTCGTGTGATCTCTGGGGTAAAGCGGACGCTGGGTACATGAAGAGCATCAAGAAGAAGAGCAAGAACTTCGTTGAAACTATAGTAGAGATGGCACGGTCAGCTTTGAACAAAAGCACCACTGCGGATGCAGCCATTTTGCACAGCTCTGATGACGACCATGCCTTCCTGTGTATGTATAATCTTTCCCTCTTGTGCATCCTTCTGTTTTATTTATTCGTCTTGTTCACCGTACTAATTTTGCTAATTTGACAGAGCCGTTCGCTGCCCCATGGCCCTTCACCACCATCCTCGACTTGCTTGGACTACTATCGTTGTTCGTTATGCTCCTCTGGTACCATTTTCTACCGCTCTCCGACTACTACACGCATAAGTTACTATTGATTTTCTCCGTTTTATCTTTCCTTAGTGACCCCCTTAATTGCTTTCGCGTCGTGCTTTTCTGAATGGACAATGCCCTTTTTCTGCTTTATTTGTGATATGAAAGTAAACTAAGTCAGAAATAAGTGAAAATTCAGACGACGAGTGGCCTTTTTCAACCTGGCAGTCACTTATTTCAGCCCTTGCTTATTCCGCCTTATTGCGTGTGAAAAGGTGACAATAAGTCAGAGTAAGGAACTTGTGGTTTTCCTGATGCAGTCCCAATTGAGAAGTATGTATCGCACTTGCGCAGTCGTTCCGTATTCTCATGTGCCTTTCCCGCCGTGGTTCTTGTGAACGAATTCATAGAAGAACAGGAGTCACCACAACCTTCGATGTCTCTCTATCTGTGCTACGGTCTGAACGCGGATATAATTTCAGAGCGCTGACATGTTATCGACGCATGCGCGCTGTATCACAGCTGTCCGGCTGTCCATGTCCACGAGCTTACTCTCCATCACCGGGTGTCGGTTGTATTCTCCATACAGTCGGAGGGTTGTCACAGTGGAATCATCCAAACACAGGACACCCATAGCCTACTCGATACTCGATTGAACAAATGTGCAGACAATCATCGGACCAATCAAGACTGGGCACATGTGGGTGTGCACAGCCGCCTACTCTCCAGACACCGCCATGTTTGCGACTGGTGGAAACCACTACTCAGAGCTCGAGGACGTCACTGGTGGATCCCGGGAGTCCCCAATACTAGTGCCCGCTGCAGTTGGAGACATAGAGTGCTCAGTCAAAATCTGGGATGCTGAGACAGGCAAGCTTGTCACCACCCTTGAAGTAAACCCAAATACAAGAACAGTGGATGGTCTTGCATGGACTGTGGACGGAGAAACACTTATCTCCGGCGGCATGTACGATGGCTCGAAGGAGATCACAAATGTTGCAGTAGTGCTGGATGAGGACAGCGATGTCTTGGGCATTGCAATATCTTCGAACGGCCGCATCCTCGCGATCGCATTATACAACGACACAGCGCAATTGTGGAACCTCGACAACAGCCAGCCCATTGGTTCGCCCCTCCAACATGCAGGTGCAGAGTCAGTGAACTGCGTGTCATTTTCGGCGGATGGAAAGTTACTGGCAACTGGCTGCGACGACGGCAACGCGTACACATGGGCGCCGTTGAACTCACCTGATATCATACAGAGGAACGCTTCAGCAAGAGAAAAACGGAGGCCAGTTGCATTGAAAAATACTGCTGCAGGCAGTTCTCGGCCGTCCAAGATGAATGTTGGACAACCATCTAGCGGCGCGGCTCAGGTGCAGTCATCTTCGCAACCACATGCTGCCACATCCACCACACCTGCTGCCGCCACAACTTCTGCAGCTCCAACGTCAACGCTGTCGCGCCTCGATGCAATGATACGACAGTCTGGGCGATGGTCTCGTTTCTGGCTCTTTATCTGTTGTACTTCTCCTGAATATACCGAAGGCCGTCATTAATCTCGTCATTGACGAAGATCTCTCCCATCTCATCTGACGTGCCATGGCACTCACTCATCCCTTGAGTACATACAATACAGACATAAAGACATTTCTTGCACAATGCAAGGGTTCACAAAAAAACACTTTTTTCTATAGTTATGTTTGCCTAATTAGATCATTTTTGTCTCTTTCAGCTTGTCGATATATTGTTTCGTTAGGCAACCGTGGCTGCATGTACACTTCTGCCGCAACCAACATACTCGGGTACATCAACAGCCTTCACCTCCTTGCAACACTGAGGCGAGCATCTACTGGAGGACAGCCGAAATATACTGGCACCCCTATACCTGTCGGGAACTTCACCAGGCGTATCTCCTGCAATCGATCAGTCACCCGCCCGGGAACAAGCACGACACAATTTTACGATAAATCTGTCACTCAACGCCATTGGCTCAAACGTGTGCTCATGGTGCCAGTATTGAGAAATCAGTCTTCGAAATAAATCTAGGCAGGCACATATTTCTCACTCAAAGCGCAGCTTAGCCCATCCATCAAAGTTGTTCGCCCATTCCTCCTGTTCGCTTGTCCCTTCAAGCTGGTAAGGTATTATCTCTTCTGGTCTCTTGCTGTGCCACTGCTAAAAGCATTCATCAACCTCGTCAAAAACCGATATCATGTTTGCAAAAACAGACCAGGCTGTTCCGTCCGACACTTTGCAGATCCTGAAGTTCCTTCGCTTGTTCTTTTTATTTCTCTGCTATCTTCTCGAATTCCACCTCGGTCGTTTTGACAGGCATGGCAACCGAGGACTAGTTGTGGGTAAAGCGCTCTGCAGCACACATGTTTTTATTTTGAGGGAACGGAGGAGAGCAGGGTAGGTGGTGATAAGTTTGCTAAGCTGCAGGAATTGCACAGCGTCTACCACAGGAGGACAAGTACTGGGCGGAGGCAAGGAAAGGGACGACCGCTTGTTTGGGCTGAAGTCGCATGTGATTGTTTTAACGGAGTGATTTACAGTCGCGCGTACTGTGTAGGTGGTTGCAGTGGTGCACCCATCCTGCACAGTACAATCAAGACACTTTCACTGACCCGACCAGCTCAGGTTATTTTACTGACCTGGTGAACTTGCAGTGCTTGACGTGGATGGAGCATGTTTAACTCCCGGTCCATAAGGTCAATAATAATTGGATATACATGGACACATACGACTCAACAACAAACCTCACGCGGACGCGTGCTGGCCGTGTGCTGAAACCACCACCCACTGCAGTACACTGAGTGTTGTGTAGCACAAATGAATGTTCATGCACATGAATCGTGCGTGCCAACTTGACGGGCCAGACCACACCGCCGCAGCCTTGTGGCTTGCACGCCTTCTGCAGTAAGCATGACGAGCGGCTATTGCTGCACTCATTGCACCACCATCAGCATTCAGCGAGTGTTCAGCCCGAAAACATCAATCAACTGGTTCACAAGCAGCTTTTACACAGTTTTACACATTGTAATTTCCATCACTTCACAGTCTGACTGTCCTAGTGACCGTCGGACACACGATAACATACCACGCCAACCCTTTCTGAACGAGTCAACGTCAGTATTTCCATCTCTTGTGTCCTTTTTCGCTGGCTGATCCCATCAACAGCTCTCGGATATGTCTGAAGGAACTTGGGAAAAGCTTTCCCAGGTCGCTGTCAAGGGTGCTCAATACGACTCTCGTGAGCGTCAGCCCCATCCGAAATGTTTGGAAGGAACCAGAGTGGTCCTTCTCAACCACATCTATGAGTCACTAGATAACCAAGGAAATAATCAACTCATCTGGCTGCATGGCACGGCGGGCGTTGGAAAGTCTGCTGTTGCGTTCACCGTAGCTGAAAGAATGAGAGGTCTGAAAGTGACAGAAGGAAGCAAGGAAAAGCGGCTCGCAGGTACATTCTTTTTTTCGCGCAAGCACACGAAGCGCCGCACGACGAGCTATTTCTTTGCAACTCTTGCCTACCAGCTTGCCAGCAATTTCCCCAGCATCCGGAGTGACGTGAACAAAACTATCCTCGACAATCCTGCGTTGCTAGATCCCGACACGTCTCTTCGCGATCAGATGGAGGCGTTATTTCTCCGACCTCTCCGGTGGCTTCAACTCAGATTGCACGAATGCCCGCCTCTGGTGTTTGTTATTGATGCCCTTGATGAATGCACCTCCGAATCCCTCAATGAAAACACCTCCGCCAGCGAGCTCGCTGATCTCATCTCCCTGCTTGGCGAAGCTCTCAGTGAGCCTGATCTGCCCATCACCCACATTCTTCTCACGAGCCGTTCGGAGGAGCATATCCATAAAGCCATGGACACCGAAGAAATGCGCCCGCTGTTGTGCGAGATACCAGTGAAGACTTCAGGAGTGGGCATTGCTGCCACCATCTCATTAGATGGCACAGATGTTGACAATGACATATATATTTTCTTGCGGCATTCGTTCACAGAGCTGGGAACTCGTCATCCCGATTTTCCACAGCCCTCAGGGGATCAACTTGCGCGGCTGGCGAGGCGAGCAGGCAGACGTTTTATCGTGGCATCTACGATGGTGAAGTTTATTGATGATTGACCCAATGATCCCCGTGACCGGCTTAAGCTTATGCTTGACCTAACGAGCGAGCTGCTACCAGGAACGGACGTGTACAAGTTATACGACCATATCCTCTCCATGTGCACTGACCCGACGCTATCTTACCTGCACCTATCTGTCGTTGCTGCCCTTGCAGACCCTCTGCCGCTGGCACAAATCTCAAAACTTCTTGGCCCTGGTGAGGGCACGGACGTCAAGAGAGTGCTAATGCAGCTACGATCTGTCATAGATGTTCCTACCGACAACAGTCTTCCCGTGAATATCTATCACTCATCCATTCGTGACCATGTTTCCGACTCCTCAAACTGCAACCTCCCCGGTGTGCAACATATCACACCACCGCACTCCCTACTCGCTCGTTCTTGTCTCCGTTTGATAGTGCAGGACATTCCAGAAAGTACGGCCCTTCTAGATGCGCTCTCAGAATTGACGAAGCATAGTCAAGCTATAGAGTCCCGGGATCCTAAAAAGTTAAAAGGCACATTAGCCTTCATTGTCCAGCCACTTGAGCCACTGCAAGTATTTATAACTCTGCTATGGCTTCGGGGCCATCGTAGTCCAGGACTACGATTCTGGCTGGAGACCAGGGACGGGCGTGCTTGGCTGCAAACTGGCGGAGTGAGAGACTGGCTTCCAACAGACCAGTGGCTGACCGCCTGGCTGCAGACCCAGCGTGGGCAAGACTGGCTGCAAACCCAGCCCGGGCAAGACTGGCTGACCCAAGGGTGGCTAATGTGGCCTTCGAGCGGGCGAGAGTGGCTGGAGACTCAGGGAGGCAAAGACTGGCTACAGACCCAGGGAGGCAAAGACTGGCTGAAGACCCAGGGAGGCACAGACTGGCTGCAGACCGGAGGAGGAAAAGAATGGTTGCAGACCCAGGGAGGGAAAGACTGGCTGCAGACCACCGGCGTGCAAAAGTGGCTGAAGACCCAGGGAAGCAAAGTCTGGCTGCAGACCTGGGGAGGTGAAGACTGGCTGCAGACCTGGGGCGGGAAAGACTGGCTGCAGACCCAAGACGGTAAATACTGGCTGCAGGACCAGAGAGAGAATGACGTACTGCAGACCCGGGAGGGGAAAGATTGGCTGCAAGCCCCCACCACGAGAGGTCGACATGATAGTGCCCCACCCCATGACTCGCTCTTCCACCTACAGACCTCAGATAACACCTGGGACTCACTCTCACCGACCTCCTACAGCGAGGGTGGCTGGCTGCAGACCACAGCCAGGGGAAGCGTGATGCCACCCTCAAACACACAAGCCTGGTTGCAATCCCCGAGTAGCCAACACTTGTCACAGTGGCTGCAGACCCAAATCGGGGGATACTGGCTGCAGACCCAAGGAGGGGAAGACTGGCTGCGGACACAGGGAGGTACAGTCTGGCTGAAGACCCAGGGAGGGAAAGACTGGCTGCAGACCACCGGCATGCAAGAGTGGCTGCAAACCCAGGGAGGGAAAGACTGGCTGCAGACCACCGGTGTGCGAGAGTGGTTGCAGACACGGGGAGGCACAGTCTGGCTGAAGACACAGGGAGGAAAAGAATGGCTACAGACTCCGGGAGGAGGAGACTGGCTGCAGACCATGGACATGTGAGAGTGGCTGAAGACCCAGGGAGGCACAGAGTGGCTGGAGACCTTGGAAGGAAAAGACTGGCTGCAAACTCCAGGAGGGAAAGACTGGCTGCAGGCCACCAGTGTGCGAGAGTTGTTGCAGGCCACCGGCATGTGAGAGTTGTTGCAGACCCGGGGTGGGTGAGACTGGCTGCAGACCTGAAGAGGGAGAGACTGGCTGCAGACCCTGGGCGGGTGTGACTGGTTGCAAACACCTCATGGTCAAACATGGCGATTGACGACTCTCTGGGTGACTATGGAAGAATTCTCGAGCACTTTGGAGGCAACCAAAGAGTTCATCGTTGTCCTAGATTCACCTTTACAGCCCACTCTTCAAGTGATCCAGCAGTTCAAGAGCTTACCAGATTACTTGATATTCCCGGTATTCCTGGCATTGAGGCACCAGGATAATTCCACCTCTGCATTACCCCAATGTCATCTTCAATCAGACATGGAAATCATCCATGTTATGGCAGCCTTTTCTAGTTTTGCATATGAAGCATGGGAACAAAGTTGATCCACTTCCGACGCTCTCAACTATGCATGTCAAAACTGGGTCGTCCATCTCTCTTGAGCTCCAAATACATGGGATGAGAGGCTCGTCCATATATACAAGTCTTTCTGGACTCGTAGTCTCCTCTCCTGGCTTGAAAGGCAGTGGTGTTTGAAGGATCTGCGGTCTTGCCTCATCATTTTATCCAAAGGGGAGAAACTTGCACGGGTGTGTGCACAATGATTTTCTATATTCACAACCTGAACTGTGCATATAGGAACATCTATAAGCTCCAAGGTTATCTCTGCCACAAATCTGAAGCAGTCGATGTTCCTTGCTATTTTGTCACTGCATGCTGCACCTTAGTTTTTTCACATTTATACTATCAGACTCAATTATAATTTTATGTGGCTCCAGTAGCCACACTGTAGCAGGTTACAATTTAGCTTCATGTTTTGACATCATTGTTATCTCTGCGACTGCATGTAGAACAAAACTCTCATGACAGGTTGTCCTGATTTCAATATTCAGCTTGAGCCTAAATTTTTGTCTATGCTACCAGTCTGATACATGGGATGAAATCAGGTGCTCAGTGCTTCTTACTATGTAGCCCTCACAATTCCACAGGCATTGTTCAATGCATTATTTTTTTCTACACAGTGATACTGAAAGTAGTCAAAACATCAACTTTCAAGCAGGTCATAGCAACAAGTTCCATCACTCCAGACACCAGGGTTTGATCATTTCACAGTCACTGCAACCATCCAAGAAGTTCTTACCAGAGTCTTAAGGTAGATGTCGTGTGGGATTCGGGAACATGGGCTATGACAAGAGGTCATTAAATTGAAGAGGTCTTCACATGGGGGGTTGCCTTCTTTTTTTGGTAAAATGCTGGCACCAAATTTGGCCAAAGGGTTTGTGGCAACATCACGTGTAGTGTTGCTGTGGCTCCGGCTTATTGCTGGTTTTAGCCGCAGCCAGAACTGTGCATAACTGAGCTCACACGTGACTTCGGTTTATATAATTTACAGTTCAACTTGACTCAATTAACTAGAGTTCAGTCAATTTCAGCGGTTAAAACTGGCTTGAATATATTTTTAAATTGCGAGTTAAAAATAAATTAGAAATAAATTTAGAATAATCAAGTGCATGAAGCCGAAAAGGAAAGTTTCGTCAACTACATGAACTCCCAACACACTGATCTATAATCATACTAGTGCCAATGTCCCCCCAAGACAATGTGAGTAATTATGTTAGTGTTTGATCAAAAACTGAAGGGAAACAGCAATACTGTAGCACTGCTCACACACTAAAAATACAAGAGCGACACATGGCTGAGGAGTGACACATGGCTGAGGAGTGATGCATGGCTGAGGAGCGCCACTCATCAAGGAAAAGATCTGGAAGGGGAGCCAAAAGGGTTGAAAGAGGGGAAAGACTTCCGATATCATGGAGATCAAGGTGGAGGTGTTGGGTGATGAAGGTTTTTGGTTGTGAAGGGTGGGAGTAGAAGGAAGTGGCAGCATTGGGTGAAGGTGTTTGATTGCAAAGTAGCAGTGGGGGCCCTGAAGTGTAGGAATCCATGTCACAATTAGTGTATACAATGAAGTGATTTGTGAATGCAATGTACCGTTAATGCCATACACCGCAAATGAACAGCAGGCAACGACGTCAATGAGCATGGCTCAAGCTCAATCAAAGGAGACATGCTGTGAGAATGTATATGTGAGTCACTATGACAAGAAGGCATTGAAAGAAAATAGAGGACAAAAGCAGGGTCAAGCAGGTCGGCATCATGAAGTTGCTGTGCAGTTAGCCAGGGTGAGAAAGCTGAGAGGAAACATAAATCAATAGTCAAAAGGTCAGTTTGATGACAAAAGCAGCAGTGGCATGTGTAAGATGACAGGAATAGTAAAAGTAGCAGTAAACATGAACAGGCAAGAATTAAGAAACAGGAAGAGATATGTCTGGAACATCATCTGGAACATCATCACATTCATCCTCTGCGATGACTCTGAGAAGGGCCTCATAATCATGACTGCCAGTTCCGCTTACTGCGGATATTAGTAAATCATCGGAGCCAGATGTCAAGAGATCTTCACAGCTCACACCCATGACACATATCAAGTGATACTCCATGTCATTCTGGGACGCTGCCCAGCCCTTGGTAAAGTGAAGTCGGTCCTTTTTCAGTGTGAATTTCATGATCTGTAGGACTTCCATCAAATATGGGCTGAGATGATTGCGCTTCTTGGTAAATGTGTCACTGCTGGAGGAGAATATGCACTTGCACGGAACAGAAGAGGCTTGAATTGGCAGAAAGTCCATTGCGAGTTTGTAGAGCATCAGAAACATGGGTTTCGAAACCTACTCCACCATTGATGCCTTGTCATCAATAAAACATGTTACAGAAACAAGGGATCCTACTGTCCAAAAAGATAGTATATCTGTACCCGCGGGGCTAAGAACACCAGTGCTATAAGCATTGAACTTGTCTTCGACCAATTGGGGGCCGCCCTGGTGATGAGAATATAGTCTTTAGCCTCTTTGATTCGTGGGGCTGTCCAATTATTGCTCATCCATGACATGCGTCTTGTGGGATCGATGACTATGCGCAACCATGAGAATTCGCCTTTATAAAAATATGCAAGACTTACACATTGCAACAGCATATGCTCCTGTGAGGGACATTTGGTCATCGTACTTAGCTGCCCAAGTTAAGCCTATGTCAACCAAAGGCGCACAATGCGGAACAAGGTCCACCACAAGCTTCCACCTTTGGATCAACCCTTCGAAGGCCGGAATGGTGTTGCCCAGTAGAGGACTAGTTTTGCCAGACATGCATTGTTGAGCGTGGCGCGGTGCCTAATGTAGAACAGTAAATATGATATGGATTTTGGATACATTAAAACACACCTCTAGAATAACCTCGAGATCCTGCAGGACTTGCCAATTCATGGGGCTCAGTTTATGGTGGACTATGGTATGTTGAGCAGGAAGATCAATCCAATGGCCAATAGCCTAGGCAAGCATTAGGTGATGCAAAAATTTTAATGAGATGAAATATCACCTGTTGCAGGATTCTCAAACGATGGAGCATGACGTATGTTGAATCCCAATGAGTAGGCTTGTCACATAGCAATTCGACAAGTGGAAGGGCCAAACGCTCATTGTCGTTTTTATGAACCATCCCTCTGCATTGCCAGAAATGATGGCAGCTCGAAAGCTATTGCGGCGCTGGCCTGATGCACGGATTGCACGAATGATGGTTCTGGCCTGATCGATCACTTCACTTCGCAGAGTCTCAATATACTCCACCTTCTTGAAAGTGTTAGGGCCAGCTACAAACATGTCAGCCAAATGCAAAAAGTCTACAGTAGAATATTCATTGAGGATGTGTTGGACACAAATGTTTACTATATGAGGGAAACATGGGATTCGGTGATTGACCGCGTCGAATTTGATCCCATCTTTCTGCAATAAATGTGAGAGTTCATCCATCGCAGTCCTGTTGTTACTGGCATTGTCCAATGTAAAGTGTCCAACCTAAACAAAGTCAGAGCATGCAATGATGTACAACGAGACACTGACATTGACATTATGTTTCACTTCAGCACGATCAATCAGCTTCAATATAGTTGAACCGAGTGCCTTCCCAGTATGACTACCAGGGATATGATGAAAGGCGATTAGAGCGGCCTTCAAAATAAGTCTCATGTTCCTGGTTTCTTTCGCAATCCAATGCGCAGTCAAGGCAAGGAAGGGACGAAGCTTAGCATCAGACCAGATATCAGTTGTGAACGAAATTTGTCCTTGGTCTGCAAGATATGAAAACTATATGTGATTGATAGCTGTACACTTACAGCAAGGTCAAGTTTGATGGCTGTAAAGTATTCATGCCAAGCATCGATGATCAGTTGCCAAAACTTTGAGTGATGGGGGATATCGGACTCCTTGAGGTCTTGCCACAAGAGACAGAGCAGCTGGCGGAACTTGGGACACTTGACAACACTGATCGGCTAGAGATAGTCATTAATGAGAGTACACAAATGGTAGACAGTACTCACTTGATTGTCAGCTATGATAAACCTCACAATGTGTCTATGCATCTCCTCGATGGAGAAGCTTGGCAAGTCACACTCTGAAACTTCTGATGTTCCAACAACCGGCCATTGCTGTGACTGGGGGGAGGGCCAAGTGTCTTGGTTGTGCAAGTGGGATCTTTGAGTCGTTCCCGTATCTTGGCAAAGGTCCAGCCTTCATTAAGGCAAGTCCCTACAGGATGTATGCCAATTGGCCATTGCTGCTTCTTGGACTCCTGGAGATAAAGTTCAATATGAACCTTGTATATATGAGAATGAAGAGGACTATTGCTCATGGATGAACCGTAAACAGCAATGGGACAGGATGGGTCGGCCTTATTGTAATCCCTGGTAAAGGGGGTGAGAAAGAGCAGAAAAGACTCTCAGATGTTACTCACTCACACGGTACACAAATGTGCTTGCCAGTAACTGAGTTCTCCCTGAAGAAAAACTGAACATCAGAAGCAGTCTTAAGGCCTCATTTTCTCATGGCAAATGGATTGGTGGCGAGAGTGCTAGTCGCTGTCTGTAGTGGACTCGGGTTTGCATTTGTGTTGGCTATGACTTCAGGTGGGTTGATATCATCTTCACTGCCGCTAATGTTATCTATATCAATATACTCACCATCATCTGGACGAGCTGCTGCAGTGGTAGTTGCAGCAGGAACAGGTGTGGCAGGTCCAGAAGGAGTAGGAGCATGAGCAACATGTATGGAAGGTGCAGGAGTAACAGGTACGGAAGGTGCAGGAGTAACAAGTATGGAAGGCACAGGAGCGACAAGTATGGGAGCAGCAGGAGTGTCCTCAACCTGGGGGATATTGACGTTTTTGCAACAACGGCCGCCACGACGATTCATATTAGTAGTGCTGGATGCTGGAGATGCAATGAAAGACTCAACTAGTTATATATACTTTCGTTCTGGGGAGACCCAGGAAAATACCAATGTGCATGATGGCATGGAATCAAGGCGTATTAGGTGGGGATCTCCATGTGGAGAATGCGAGTAGAAACATGAAGATGATATTAGGGCTGAGCCCTGCTGAGGAGTGGGAGAGATTGGCTGATTGAATGGAACATACAGTCGTGGTTGCAATTCTTGACTCAGGGAATGATCAAAGTAAAGTTCAAGTTCAATTGAGCATGGGTGATGTTGAAAGGGCATATATTTCAGTATCGTGGCCTGTGGGAGTTAACATGGGAATTATACAGCATGTGCACACAGACCATGTACAAATATACACATATGTAGATATACTCTCACATATCAAAAACATGCGCACTGCACAGATGTAGTACTGAAAAAAGAAGAATAAAAAGTAGACTATATAACTCTTTTCTTCATTCAACACAAGGCAGGAGTGGTTGCAGGCATTAAGGTACCATTGTGTGGACATAACCTTGCAAACGATGAGTTCATAAATCCGAGTGTGATGTGTAAGGATAAACAAAATTACTTACACACGAGTTGATTTATGAAGAGGCGTCTTTGGCAGACATAGGGGCACCAATTCAGAGACTTGAGAACGTTGAGGGGAGGGTGCAGTGTGACAATCGAAATTCAGGGAGTGCATAGCTGGTGTGGGCCCTGCAGTGCGAAGATCGTGAAGGAAAGAACAAAGATGGTCATAATCAGGATCCTCTGAAAATGAGAGAGAGCACGAGTAGACGAGAATATTTGCAAATGCAGCAGGAATTCCACCACATAAATCAGCAATGCTGGTATTGACTTTGTGCTCGAGTATCACGGAGCTGGACAGCTTCTCATGGTCACTATTTAACCATGGAAGGGAGCTGCACAAGAAATATATTAGCATGTAAGCAAGTGATTTGAGATCGTCACGACGACCCGGCTCCAATCCTAAGTGATTGTTGATTGAAGCAAAGGTGGGGGTGCCTGTGAGATGTTGACTCAGTGAAATGGGATGTGGGATTTGGTTGCATTGTTCCAGTACTTCTTCGCAATACCGAAATCGATGATATAGGCAGTTTGCCTTGAATGGTCCACTAAGACATTATGTGGTTTGATATCTCCATGCACAAAGTCATGTAAGTGAATGTACTCGAGACGTGACAGCTGGAAAATAGATTAGTATCTGCAGTAGCCCACAACAAATTGATACATGGTACCAGCTGGTCTCCTAAATTAACAACAGTGTGAAGGCTAAATTTGTGGTTGCATGCAAGGAAGAGATCGTATAGTGATGGCCCAAGGAGGTCGAGAGCCAAGGCATAATGTGTTGACTCACTGCCAAACCAAAGGGCGTGGGGGATCCCAACTCCACCTTCAAGTTGCTTTAGAATGTCATGCTCATGCTCCACAGAAGATGGTTTGTTGGTGACTGGCTTGAGTTTGATAGCAACAATGTCATCATTGAGGAAGTTCTGCGCACGGTACACAACAGCTAGTAACATCAATGTATGTTGAAAACCTGAATATGAATCAATATCATATGAACGTACCATATGAACTGGACCCCAAAATATCATCCAGCCTAAATCTACCATCAATGCGATTTGGGGCCTTCATGCTTTACAACAGGACTGAATATTGCAGCAAGGGATTGAATGGACAACAACACACAGAAAGATAGTTCAACTTCCACATGACTGAAGCCGACTGCAACCAGCTTGAACCAGCTCGAGTCGATGTTGCTGGAGTCATGGCTTGTAGCCAATTCACACAGCTAACAAGTCAAACCAAGCTGGACAAAGTGGTTCAGCTTACGAGGATAGCCGAACTATGAGTGTAGCTGGTAAAAGCCGAACCCGGGCTGAGCCAAGCCGAGTAGTGACATCACTAATCATGTGACCCCTTTCTTGGTTCCTTCTGGCTGTGCGCACTGCGGGTCGGCAGCCTCATGGCAATCATATGAATGCCCACCAGCTGCTGATTCCATTTCTACCACTATCCTCCCATGAGTTACTAGTTAACTATCACTCCTATCAAGCTCCTACTATAATTTCTAACCATACTGTCACCAACTAGCACTTCCAGATATCTCATCTGGGTCACAATATATCATTGTTAACTTGTCAGTGCCAGTATTTCCATCTCTTATCCCCTCTCAAGCTCTGACTTCATCAATAGCTGGATATGTCTGAAGGGACCTGGGAGAAGTTGTCACAAGTTGCTGCCAAGGGTGTTGAATATGACTTCTGTGAATGCCAGCCCCATCCTACATGTTTAAAAGGGACACGGGTAGAGCCTCTCAACTACATCTATGGACCATTGGACCATTGAGAGAAGAGCTGACTCATTTGGCTGCATGGCATGACAGGGTCAGAAAGTCTGCTGTTGCATTGACTGTAGCTGAAAGGATGAGAAGTTTGGAAGCAACAGAAGGGAGCAAGGAAAAGCAGCTCGCAGGAACATTCTTTTTCTCATGCAAACATATGAAACATTGCATGACTGGTTATTTCTTTGTACTGTTTGCCTACCAGTTGGCCAGTAATTTTCCCAACACCCAGGAGGATGTGAGCAATGCTATCCTGGAGAATCCTGCCCATTTAGACCCTGCCAAGTCTCTTCATGACCAAATGGAGGTGTTGGTTTCCCCACCCCTCTGGAGGCCTCAATTCAGACTGCACAAGTGTCCACCTTTGATGCTTGTTGTTGATGCCCTTGATGAATGCACCCCTGAATTCTCCAATGAAGGCACATCCAAATCCTTCAATAAAGACACATCCAAAAGCGAACTTGCTCATCTCATCTCCCTGCTTGGCCAAGCTCTTTGTGAACCTGATCTGCCCATGACCCACATCCTTATCATGAGTCATTTGGAAGCACATATTTGTGAAGCCATGCAGAATGAAGATGTGCTCCTGCTTATGTGCAAGATACCAGTGAAGATTTCTGGGAAGGGTGTTGCTACCACCATCTTACTAGACAGCACAGATGTTGACAAAGACATCTATCTGTTCTTGGAGCATTCCTTCAAAAGACTGCATAGTTGCTTTTCCACTTTCCTACAGCCAACAAAGGGTCAGTTCAAGCAGTTGGCAAGCTGAGCGGGGAGACATTTCATCATGGTATCTATAATGATGAAGTTTATTGATGGTTGACACAATGATCCCTGCAATCAGCTTGAGCTTGTGCTCAAACTAACAAGTTAACTGCTTCCAGGAACAGAGGTGTTCAGGTTATATAACCATATCCCCTCCACATACACTGATCCGGTGCTGGCATACCTGCACTTGTCTGTTGTTGTCTTGCAGATCTACTGCCAATCTCACATATATCTGAACTTCTTGGCCCTGGGCAGGTAAGGGATGTTGAGACAGTGCTGGTGCAGCTATGGTCTATCATAGATGTTCCTATGGATAGCAGCTTCCCAGTGAATATCTATACTCATTCATTCATGATTAGGTTTCCTACTGCTCCAACTGCAGCCTCTGTCAAGTACAATACATCACATCACCACACTTGCTGCTCACACACTTAATTCTCCATTTGATAGTGCACAAGATTCCAAAAAGCATGGCCCTCCTGAATGCGCTCTCAGAATTGAATAGGCAGAGCCAAGCTATGGAGCCCCATGACCCTGAGGATCTGGATCACTCATTATCCTTTGTTGTCCAGCCACCGGAGGCACAGCAAGTTCTTATAGGTCTGCTATGGCTGCAGGGAGATTGCAGTTCAGAGTTACAATTCTGGTTAGGCACCTTGGGTGGACATGCCTGACTGCTGACCCAGGCGGGGAAGAAGTGGCTGCTGACAGATGGTGGGGAAGCTTGGCTGCAGAACAAGGGTGGTTGGAACTGGCTGCAGACTTTGGGTGGCCAACTTTGGCATAGACCCTATGCAGGCGATTCTGGCTGTAGACCTGGGGTTGGCAAGACTGGCTCTGGACCTGTGGTGGGCAAGCCTGGCTGCAGACCAAAGGTAGAGAAGACTGGCTGCAGAGCCATGACAGGTGATACTGGTTACATACCGAGGATAGAGAAGACTGGTTGTAGACCAAAGGAGGGGGACTGCAGATTGCAGCTGAAGAAGATCAGCTGTAGACCAATGGTGGGGAAGATTGGTTGCAGAGTGAAGGTGGGAGAGGCTGGCTACAAACCTTGGGCATGTGAGACTGGCTGCAGACACAGGGTATGTGAGACTGGCTGTAGTCTTGGAGTGGAAAAGACTGACTACAGACCCAGGACAGAGAAGGCTGGCTGAAGACTGAGGGTGGAGATGACTGGCTGCGTTCTGAGCATGGGGAAGGTTGGCTGCAGACTGTGTGGTTGCAACTGGCTGCAGATTGAGGGCTCGTGAGACTTGCTCCAGAGCAAAGGCTCAGTGCAAACCTCAAGCCCGCTGCATCCAGAGGACATGCAGGAGTGCCTGTGGACTCAGCGTAGGGAGACCTGGCTACAGACTGAGGATGGGGAAGATTGGCTGCAGACCGAGGACAGGGAAGTCTGGCTGCAGAGCCCATATGGACATCACTGGTTGTGGACTCCAGATGGTCAAGCATGATGCTTGAGCAATGTCTGGGTGACAAATGGAAGAATTTTCAAGCACCTTGGAAGCTGTCAGAGATTATATCATCCCTCAACAATGGCTCTTACAGCCAGCTTTTCAAGTTATCCAGCAATTCAAAAGCTTGCCAGATTTCTTGATATTCCTGGCATTCCTGGCATTAAGGCAACAGGATGATTCCACTGCAGTACTACCAGGTGATCCCCAACTAGACATGGAGATCATCCATGCTATAAAAGCCTTTTTAAGTTTCACATACAACACCTACTTACAAAGTAGATCAACTTCTGATGCTCTGAACTACACATGTCAAAACTAGGCTATCCATCTTTCACACACTCCAAATTCATGGGACAAGAGGCTTGCCCATACATTTAAAACATTCTGGAATTGAAATATCCTCTCCTGGCTTCAAAGGTAGTGGTGCTTGAAAGATCTGCGCTCTTTCCCCACCATTTTATCTGAAGGCGAGAAACTTGCAAAGGTCCATGTGTTCCCAATGTTTTGTGCAATCATAACCTGACTCGTATGTAGGAACATCTCTTTGAAACTCCAGAGTCATCTCAACTGCCAGCCTGAAGTGGTTGATTTCATGCAACATTCCACACCATCTTGTCACCACTGCACATATTGCAGTTACCTATCTCCGTATTATATGAGTGAACGGACATGCATAATATCCCATATGATACGGGCCAGCAGACCATGGGCCGAAGGTAGAAATATCCTTGACTATGACGGATGGGCCAGGAGTGATATTATTCCTGATGGAGGTGAGTGGGCCCATGTGGGGAATATGTAGAGTAGATGAGTGGGCCGATGGACATCAGTATTCTATAGACGGATGGGCTGAGGTAGTTGGATATTATGTAGATGGGTGTACCAAGGTAGATGTGTATCAAATTGACGGGTATGCCAAGGGTACTTGTTATCACATACATGGGTGGGCCCAGATGTATATTATATTAGATGAGTGGGCCGAGGGTGTTATATAATACATTAGATGGGTGGGCCAACATATTAGTATTATTTTGTAGACGGGTGGGCTGAGGGTGTTATATAATACATTAGACGGGTGGGCCGAGGGAGTGGTGAAATATTCATTATACATATGGGTGGGCCGACGTGGGGGTATATAATATAGACAGGTGGGCCCAGGTGAATGATAATTGTAGACATGATGGAGCTCAGGTAGTTGTATATCATCAAAATCAAAGGAGGTAATAATTCAAAGTCATGTAATGATGAAGGTCATAAGCGCCAGAAGATTGAGCACCCAGTACTGACACGAACATGTAGTACCGACTACCGAGTAGCTAATACACGGCTTGTGTTGCCCTACAAGACACCCTCATTCCGATGTCATGCACCAAACGTGTTTGGTAGCGAGAACATGGTTTTTTTATTTATATCTTCATTTCCCATATTATTCCTTACTCACCTTTTCATTTGTTTCCCTTCCTTTCCTTTAATTTTTCGATTTTTCAGTGATTTTCAACAGTATTACGGCATCCCGCATTTTTACGGCATTCTGCATTCAATGAGGTTTATTCACCTTTCCCCCATTCACACGCTTCCAACGCTCTCCCATCTTCACCCACTACACTCTCAGACAACCTCAGCATCAGCCAGACCATGCCAAATTGCACCAATACGTCGAAAACCACGTCTTTATTCAACCTGTCCTCATCACCCTACCATTTCCAATCCTCTTCAGCGGCTTATATTCGTCGAACCATTCAAACCATTATCCACTCGCACCTCACCTCCATGATCACTGTGGACACCATGCCATTCCATCCTAATGCTCACCAGAGAATGCAAACAACCAAGTCCCTATGCAGATGACCAATCCCTTTATCATGCTGGGGAAGCATCTTACAGACTGTGTATATCCCATGATCCCTGCATGTCGACATTCTGCACCAACAACCACATGACATCTCTGCAGCAGAGCATTCGGATCATCACACCATCATGGCATCATAGCATCATCACTCCATTCCATTCTCCACTGCCCATATGCTGCATCATTGCTGCGTCACAGCTCTTGCATCATCACCGCACAGCACTTTGTCATGCTTGCATAGCAATTGGTCATGATGACTCAGGTCATGAGTCATGGTTTGTAATGGTCACAGCCCTGCTTTATCATCGCTTTTTCATTCTCTGACTCATTCTTTGTCTTTATGACTCATTCTTTATCCCTATGACTCATTCTCCATTCTTATGCATAGGATTTGTTCTATTTTTCGAAATTGCTCAGTCATTACCCCTGAAGCGCAGCACATTCATTCCATTCCCCCCTTTCATTGCCCTCTTCATTGCCCTCTTCATTGCCCTACTCATTGCCTGGAGCGTTGCTTTGCATACACAGACGTACGCAGGTACTCTACTCTATATAAACCCTGTACTTTAGCTACAGAGCAATCAACTTCTTCAGTTCACATTCCATGTCCATTCCCCTCTGAAGCCTCAGATAGGCTTCGCATTTTTCAGTCATCATCATCATCATCATTCTTCTTTGACATTGTTCACCTGGAACCTTGTCACACTTCTTTTGTCTATTCCATTCCAGTATTCCTTCCAGTCAGCTGCCCCGTGTGCAGCTTCGTCTATTCCAACTCTCACACATCTAAACCTTCAACCACTCGAAGTGTTTGGAGTACTACAAGGGTCAGACCACTCCTTTGAACAACTACTGAACCAGCCTTCTGAGCACAGGAACCGCTGACCAGTAGCGTTGTTTGGTTTGTTATTTTTGTTGAAGGTTTTAACAGACCGGCAACGAAGATCGACACCAACTACCGAAACTCAAGTGAAGTGTACCGAGTGCCGAGACCCGGGTCTCGACAAATGAATATTTGATATCCAGCACACTTCCAATCATCTGGTATTTCATTGAGCAATGGATAATACATCTTTGAAAGCCAACATCATGCAAGGCTCCCTTATCTGATCCTCGCTATCTCTACCTACTGAATGCCAAATGCCAAGTTCCGACTACCGAAAATTGAGTGAAGCGTACTAAGATCCGAGACCCAGGTCTCAACAAACAAATATCTGATATCCAGGTATTTATCACATACATGGGGGATTTCATTGAGCAATAGAGGACAATAGATCTTCGAAAGCTAACATCATGCAAGGCTCCCTTATCTGATCCTCGCTATCTCCACCCCCTTTAACACCAAAGTGTGGACAACCAGGATTCAGCATCTTATTTCCCAAGATCAATTCCAACGTGAATGATTCTTCCACTTCCAATATTGAAATAACCCTCTGGCGCACTTGGGCCCTGACTGTCACTCATGAGGCATGTGAATATACTGAACAGAAATTCAATGCAGAGAAGACAGGAGGAGACCCAGTTATACCTTCTCCGAAGCTAGACACTGATCTGGTGATGGCTTGTGATCGATTGGTTGATCGGCTCATAAAGGCATATAAAAATCCCAGTGGTCTTCCTGCAGATTCGGAAATTTTGTTTGATCAGTCAAATTGCTTCATCACAGTTCAGATGCAGATCGATATTGCAAGATATAGCAAATTGATCTCCCTGAAGGACACGGGGCATAATGAAGAGAGAGAGGAGAAGTTGCTCGAGAGGTGTCCTCCTGGCCATGAGGGCACAAAGTTGGTCGAGATACCTGCCACAATTCTTGATGCATCCAGTGCCATCATCGCATGGTACCTCCTGGACGCCCTGACCGATGCCACCCAGGTGTGTAATATATATTGTTACTTGATGGATATTGAAGATCAAATGGTGCCTACAGAAGGAAATTTGGGCGGCCTTGGATTTGCTCGCTCCAATGCTCAAAAAAAGCATAAAGGTTGATGGCAATTGGCAAACTAATCAAGGGTGGTTCAACCCAAGCTCGGAAAATGATGCCTTAACTCCTGGATGCATCAATTTATCTCTGGTGTGGTTTCAACAGGGGCATGAGGTAGGATCTGATGAGATGGCGATCTCAGTAGTTAAACTCACGAATCCCGTAGAATCAGTTGGATCCGGAGGTATCTGCATCATTGAAGGGAGCATCCTCCGAGAAGATCCTGAAAGCCATTGCGAGGCCAGCAGCCATTGCAACAGCGGCACTCAGGATTATGCATCCTGAGCAGTACTGGGCAGGGTTGCGAGCCTTTATGAGCCTTGGAGAGAAGGCAGAAAGCAAGGAACTGCTGAAGATGTCAGAGACTCTCCAGTACTGGGCATCGGTGTTTAGCAGCCTCTCAGTCATTTGCAATCAGCAAACCCCGAATCATTGAGACCATTTATCGATTCCAGAATGCTTTGATATTCTCACTACCATGGGGAATTATTTGAATGCTAGGATGAGTATGCCAAGCCTTCAGCTGGAGTTCAGGTACAATCCAGGTTGCATGATTGTGTTTTCCAGAAGACTTGTGAGACATGGGGTTCATGCAGTGGAAGGAGATCAGATTGCTTGGGCATGGTATATGAGGGATTCTGTTCATGTTTATGCTGGGGTTCCGTCATGTGGATGGGCTAGGGTGAATTACAGACGGTGAATGATCAAACAAGTAGAAAGCGTAGTTACCCATGTTAGTACCTACTGTCAAATACCAAATATCAGATATCAGTCACTTGATACTGGAAATTCGGTATTCGGGACTCCAGATGTCTGGATCTCGATACCTGATAGTGGATATTCGGGACTTGATAGGCGATATTTGATGTTCAGGACTCAATACTCGATATTCAATATTCAATAGTCAGGACTCAATATAATTCGATACTTGATGTTTGATAGTCAGGACTTGATACTTGATACACAATGTTCAGGATTTGATACTCGATGTTTGATAGTCAGGACTCGATAGTCGGGACTTGATAGTCGGGACTCAATAGTCAGGACTTGATACTCGATACACGATGTTCTGGATTCGATACTCGATATTCGATATTCCATGGTTGGGACTCAATATAATTTGATACTCAATACTCAATACATGATGTTTGGGATTTGATACTTGATACTTGATGATTGGAACTTAATATTTGATAGTGTCGGGACTCGATACTTGATGTTCAAAGTTTGATATTTGATCGACATTCGGGATTCAATATTCAATATTCAATATTCAATACTCAATAGTCGGGACTCAATAGTCGGGACTCAATAGTCGGGACTCAATAGTCGGGACTCAATAGTCGGGACTCAATAGTCGGGACTCAATAGTTGGGGCTCAATAGTTGGGACTCGATACTCAGGACTCGATACTCAATACACGATGTTAGGGATTCAATACTCGATACTCGATATTGGGGATTCAATATTCGGTATTCAGGACTTGGCATATAAGATTAGGTTAGATATTTCGAAGTCGGTATGTCATTTTCAGCACTCATTACATCATGTATTGAGTTTTGACCTTAACATTATGAACTCAAGGACTAGGACTACTCTCCTCTGCCTCTCTTCAATCTGGTTAGGATGGCAGTGTACACTTCAATCTCTCCCATCTTTTCACAGATGCCCTCTTGTTGCTCCTCAACCAATGTCCAGAGGCATTCTCTCATCCACTTCAGTGCCAGCAGTGTTGGAACCGAGGTTTCATCCACCTGCTCTGGAAGAACGAGACCATCGTCCTCAACACCAGACTGGAAAGGATTAGTCATCACTCAAGGGAATTGTGTATAAGTCTTACTAGCCAATGCTGGTGGCGATGGATACAACATGCGAATACCCGATCCCATTGCCATAATTCGTTCAGGATTGCAGTGTGTCCGATCCACCATGGAGTATCATAGCTGGATATAATCCTGGAGGGATCTCCCAAACCTGCGATATCATGAAACTGACATAGGTGGGATGAAAAGACGTGATCTGGAACAATGTTCCAGGTGAGCTGGGGAAACAACTGAAGAATATGAGCGACCAGGCTTGGCATGACCAAAATGATGTTCCTTGCAGCTGAGTACTGCAGGATGGGTGTCACAAAAGTCTGTCGGAAATCTCAGCATTGACCACCACAGTCATCGGTCTCTTACAGTGATCTCCCATTGCAGCCCAGCTTTAAAGTGCATGATGCGAGCAGCAGATGGATCATTGATGTTGGCAGCCTCCAACTGATATTGAGAGATAGATGCTCAGATCCGTGATGCAGCCATTGTCAATGTAGCTGCAATGTCTGCAGGATGCAGTGTGAGGGGTCGGTATTCATTGCCAGAATTCTCATGCTTGCATAGCAATTGGTCATGATGACTCAGGTCATGAGTCATGGTTTGTAATGGTCACAGCCCTGCTTTATCATCGCTTTTTCATTCTCTGACTCATTCTTTGTCCTCATGACTCATTCTCCATTTTATGACTCATTCTGCATAGGATTTGTTCTATTTTTAGAAATTGCTCAGTCATTACCCCTGAAGCGCAGCACATTCATTCCATTCCCCCCTTTCATTGCCCTCTTCATTGCCCTACTCATTGCCTGGAGCGTTGCTTTGCATACACAGACGTACACAGACACTCTATTCTATATAAACCCCTGTACTTTAGCTACAGAGCAATCAACTTATCCAGTTCACCATTTCATGTCCAGTTCTCTCTGAAGCCTCAGTTGGCTTCGCATTTTTCATCCTTCCACGTCTTCTTGGACCTTGTTCACCTGGAACACTGTCCCACTGCTATTCTATCCATTCAGTCCAGTCCATCATCTTTGCTGCCCTCTTTCTTCATCCTCCAACACAGCTAGGTCACTCTAGACTTGGTTGTGCTCATCTATCATCTATCCTCCAAGCTAAACCCCTCACACTCGAAGTGTGTGGTGCACTATCAGGGTCAGCCCACCCTATTTTGAACAACTACTGAACACAGCGCTTCTAAGCACAAGGACCGCTGACCAGTAGCATTGCTAGGTTTGTTGTTTTGTTGTGGTTTACAACTGATCAGCAATGAAGATCGACAGCGTTATGCATTATGTCTGGTCTGGAGTAAGGTCTGGTAAATTTCAGGCCATAATTTTGACGTCAATAAGGTCAAACACTGACTTGTTTGTTTGTGCGTTGTTGGATTAGTTGATTCCTTGAAAGATCAAAGTAAGTACAATTCACTGTTATTACAGTGCGTATATTGCATATTTTGATGACATTTGTCCAATGTTAGGAAATGTGGGCGTAGGGACCAGGACTCTGATCAAGAGTCAGCATAGAGTAAGTGCAACTCGTCACCGGCCTTTGGGCACTTCGTGGCTGCCATCGCAGGACTTAGTGAGCGATCACCGGACTTGTATGCTCTGAGTCATTCATTAAAACAGCATCGATCCATGCATAGAGTCGGGGCTGCCATCACAGGACTTAGTGAGTGATCACTGGACTTGTATGCTCCGAGCCATTCATTAAAACAGCATCGATCCATGCATATGGTGCAGAGGAGGCATTTGAACAAAAATCTCTTAACCGCATCGACCACTACACTAAATCAAGGCACATGTTCTGTAACCTGAATCGGTTCATTTTTGTTGGTTGTGGGAGCGATTGGTTGCTGATGAATGTTCTTAGTTGGGTTTTTGTCTGTATTGATATTATCGGTGGTGGATTCTCAGCTGGTCTTGCCGCTTTTCTAGTGTACAGTCGTGGAGTCCATGAAGCATCAAACATTGGGTTATCTCTGAACATGGCAGGTAAATCTTATCTCCGTGATGTGCCCATTGCGAATTTTTGCTCACACCTTAAGGTCGGTTTCAGTTCCATGGTCCATTCTGCTGCTGCATCTCCCACACCAGCAAGTGTTACACCTTCAGCCTCAGCTCCAGCTGCCAACAAACTCAGCCTATTCCCTACCTCATCTACTCCACAAATAGCCCCCGCAGTGCAGGCATCCTCATTTGGCCCACCCACAACACAACCTCCTACTACCACCACCGCACCTACCACCGCATCCACACCCTCTATACCCAACTTCTTTACCAAGCCAGTCCCACCCTCCACACCTGCACCTGCAACAACCACACCTCCAACAGTTCCTTCATTTTCTTTTGGTCCCGCGCCTGCACAGACGCTGTTCGCTGCACCTGCTCCTGCATCCACCAACCCCCTACCGCACTGAGCACGGAAACTAGCAAACCAACGCCATTCCCCTTCGCCAAACCCAGTATATTACTTTCCTTGGCTACAACTTCTACATCGGCACAAGCCAACCCACCGTCGATATTTGGGGCAACCTCAAGCACTGTTAACACACCATCAATATTTGGGGCACCCTCAAGCGCCGCTGCCCCGGCTTCTGCTCCGTCCGCACCTACCCCACTGAAGTTTGACTTTGGCAAGAAGCCTGCTAGCACAACCTCCAAGCTGATGCTGTGGTGGGCGATCACGCGGGTTCATCATGCACATGGGCACCTGTACCTGATAGGTACTGATACTGTTTCAGATTACCCTGGCGCCCACAGATTGCATACTACCCCACCTCAGGCACCCCGCTATGCTTGGAGTGTGTACCTGATGCTCTGATAATACACCTGCGAAGTTGTCAAGGTTTTTAATGTAGACCGCCGTGTACACGATCAAGTACCTTGTTGAGTCGTGCGGCTGGTCTGGGATCACCCTGCCTGCTGTCCATGCACGGCATTCAACGTGAGTCTTGATTACCGTAGGCAGTTTCTCTCGAACTAATCTCCGTGTTCCAAGTTTTTGTGATTTTCACCCTCATATACATCTGTCGCATCCAGAAGATAAGTCCCCTTACGTGCTTGTTTCGAGGAGTGATGTGGTGACTTGTTCCGCAATGCCTTGAGCCCGTCTATTACATCGATTTATTGGTGTTGTTCCAGGAGGTGTACACGACATCCTTCATATTACATTTGATAGAGTTTCCATGACCCCTGTCACATCATGTATTCATACCTGTCCGGCACCCCAAAGATATTCAATTCCTCCGTCACAATGTAATATGTAAAATTGAGTAATGGTACACATGATTTAAAGCTTTGAATATGGGGACTGAACTCGGCGGAGTACCGTCGCTGCCCTTGAGTCTGAGGTCGTATAGACTGGTAACCATCAGACAATGCCAGCGGGTATGTTAATTTTTTTCTCTTCATGCTCATATGCTGAGACGCGGTAAAAAAATAGAATGTACGTCCAAACCCAAATCCAAACCCCTTCAAATCCTTCAGTTTGACCCTGCAACACTCAATAGAATGGTTCGCCACCAAACACAACTGTTCAACCGTGTTGGCGGGAACCTTATGGCTATGCCCAACAAGTTCCGTTATTACAATGTGCCTACACAAGCTGCTACTAGTAGTAACGGTGGCAGCGCAGTCACTGAGTCATTGCCGCTGCGGCCATCCGAGTCATTGTCCCCTCCAAGTCCATCCTTAGTACCACCCCCGTCACCCCTCTCAGCAGGCGCATCATCCCGTGACCGTGCGACTGAGGTCTTTGATGATTTTATGCATTGGCTAAAACAGAATGATTCATCGAATCGTTAGGCTACTTTCAATAGTGACTTTACCGTAGTTGTTGTCAGGCCACAGATGAGCACGTTATTCGTGAGTGTTGACGGATGCCGGGTGCCTGCCGAACGTTAAGTCATGACATTTGGTGTCAGCTGAGCCCGCGAACTGAGAGCAGCCCCAATGACGAAACACATCAGCAAAACACTTGTTTGAAGTTCCCATATAGGCAGCACTGCACAGTGCTGCATACCCAATTAGGGTTTTGCTGATGTTAAGTGTGTCCTAATTAGGAACTTCTATATTGGGCAGCCTTGGCCAGAACTAATGTAAGATTAGGTATAGAGATCTGTCAGGATCTTTTGGCTCAGCTGCTCGGGCAGGCTTGGGCTGTCCTTATTTGGAACTTCCATACATAGGAGCATATTTACACCAAGATTCTCTCTGCAGTTCTAGCTTTCTGTCTCATTTATCACACCCTGCAGCACGTCTGCCGTCCGTCTGATGCCTCGCACCTCTCTTTCGCACCGCATCCATCCGGTCCTGACTCACCGTGACTTTCTGTTGTAACAGTAGTCCTGTCATGTCATCCCTCAAGCCACTGAACTTCACAGTCCCAAGCGATGTGCAGCCCACAGTTCTAAGACCATCTTCTCAACAACCCACCATAGAAATGCTCCAGTCCCTCGGCATTAAAGTGCGAGATTTTGCATATGAGAGTACTCTGCCGCCCATCGCGCCTGTTCCACAAGTTCCGCGGCAAACTCAACCTAGCGCAAGACCACTGAAACGTACCAGAGGGGACTGGGAGGAAGAGGAAGGAGGGTCATCATGTTCCTTATGCCCGCAATTCGGACGAGAAGCCACTAATTCTCGCATGCAAGCAAGCGGCAAGCCTGAGTCTCTTGTGTGAAAAGACACTGAGCCGCTTGAATTTAACCCTCCGCCCGTTTCAAAATGCGCAATTGGATGTGCAGACTTGAGCAGACCTGTTCTATTTGGAAGCCAAATACCGTTCCATATGCCTTGTCATGCCCTTAAAGCCCATTGCACCCTGCCAAGATCTTTCCCAACTCCACTGACTTCCCCCCTGTTCGGGTCGCCATCACAAGAGCCGGACTTAGTGATCACACCTCCTGGACCCGCGTCCTGGCATGTCAAAGTCACCAGCTCGATACCCGCCTCACAAATGGACACAGACTCTTCGGCTTTTGTGCCAGAAGAAATATATTATTTCCAGCTAGGGTTTTCCCCATAGTCCTCACAACTTGCCACGTCGCTTTCTACTCCCATGTGGTCTCCCATTACCCCTAGTCACATCTCGCCGTGTCGTTGCACCTTATTCCACAAATACCAAATTCCCGCCGGGAACCCAAGCGTGGTGTGAAAGCTTCCGCGACCAAAGTTTCTACCCAGATGTCCCCCTGTTACCTCCTCCGTCAACGATCCCTCCTGTCTGTTTACGCTCCCACACGTTCACGGTATCCCCATCCACTCACTCCCACGAAGAAAGGAAGCCCGAAGGCTTCTCAGTAGTTATTTTGTTCACCGACTTGGACAGTCACTCACGATTTGTGACTTGTGAACCCATCCTGTCCATTCAGTCCAGAATCATGGTGACTGTCTCACATAGGTCTGTGCGCATTCATAAGCTGCAGTGAAAGCAATGGAGCTGATTTGATCATTTAACAACCATAGATGTGCCCTCAAGCTGTCACGATCGCAATTGGATCAGGTCCAACATGTCACATGGTGCTGATCATGAGGTTACTCCTCGCGCCATCGTTGCTGATGAATCGTCTTTTCAAGTGAATGACTTAGTCCGGTGTTTTAAAGATGCCTTATCTGGAATTTATAATTGAAGCATTTCTACTAGGAAATACTGCATGTCCGAGTCGAGTCATGTTCAGAACAAATAGCACCTTTCGCCTCCCTCATTCCCCTTCATTCACGTGTCTCTATAACCCTCCTGAATTGTAGAAATACCTGTTGGAACTCCTGATTGCTTAATGAATGGTATTACTTTTACCAATACTATATACAGTGGTACAGTTTACTTCCCCATTAGCTAAGCATTGATGGCCGATGAGCCACCACCCCCTTCAGTGCTTGGAAGTCAGTCACATCATGTCAACAACTGTAGTGAAACCCTTTTCTACATCTCTCAGCACCAGACGAGGTAATAACAAACCCAGGGTTATTCAACTTGAAGACAAACACCATTATCTCAGATCAACATCATCACTCAAAGCCAGAGAGGATCCAGTTGGGTGTACTTTCGCAACTCAACACACTATCAAAGCATCTGATACACCAATAACAAACCCAAATAAGCGTACTTTTCCTACTCCTAGTACGAGTGAATCAGACGGACTGGATTATATACTCAATAAGTTTAGTCAAACTGCCTTGCCTAACCCTAATATCTCGACGTCAAGTTTGTGTTTAGTTTAATCCTATTGTGTAGACTGAACTCATTTTCATATTCAAGGTCACAGCATATGCAGGAAGGTCCTCAAGTTTATTGCAAAGCCCAATCGTGAAACAGAGTACGCGGTAAGCTCCCATTGTGATATCAATGGGTGGTGATGCTGACCTGATTCATCACTTTTCAGCAGTTCTTTAGTGTTGGGCAAGTGGAATACGACGAACTGGAGCATTTCATCGAAGAAACTTCTCAGATAAACTTAAAACCAAGGTGACTTTATGATGTGGATGTATTCCTGGTTGATTCTTACTATGACGCTACAGATTAACATATATCGCAGAAGACAACACTCTACTGGTAGAAATGCCATCGGCATTACACGAAGCGCCATTCGCAGCTCTCCACTCAGACTTCTCAGACTTCTTCAAGTGCATTCCCTACAATGAATGGGCCATCACTATCAATATACAAAACAACATACGTATATCGCGGGGCATCATACCTGACCAAAGGATCTCCTTTCACAATGTGCTGAACCGCAAGCAGTCGTCGACAATCGTCATGAGTGGAGAGTCCGCCTTCTCCCAAGACGACTTTTCCCTGTTTGAAAAACTGACAAAGACGGTTCAGGCCAACCCATATCTACTCTTGATAATTGCAGCGCTCCTTGAGGAGGAATTTCCGTTTCATTCACCAGAGAAATCGTCGCCTGCGTGGCAGGAGCTGCTGAGTCGGCCGTTTCTTGAGACATCAGATGACTTCATTGCCCTGATGCAAGATGAGTCACCCCCTGCTCTTGATGTACCGGTGGTCGTCTTCGGGCACACATGGTGCTCCCTGGGGTCTGTGGAGTTTAAGGTTTGGGTCCGTGGTGACGACCAACCAATTGACATCAAAACCAACGATGACAACCTGACGGCAGAAGGGGTAAGATACTTATGTTCCCAAGTATTGCATTCAACTAATGTTTTTGTTTTTTTCACAGACCATCTATCCTGAAGAAGATATGGATGTGGCTGTTGCTATGATCGAGAGGGGAGCCCGCGCGATGCAACAGAGACTCATCACATTTGCCCGAGACATCGAACCCGACATCGACATCGACCTTCTCCAAGACCCCGCTATTACCTTTCAGGTCAACCTTGAACAAATGGTTAAGAAACTTGTTTCGGTGATGACAGAAACCACCTATGAACGTTATTCGGCATGGTACAACTCAGCCTCCAAAGGTAAGCAGCTTATTTCGGCTATGGGAGAACTTTACAGCTTATGAACGTCACTCGACGTGGTACACTTCAGTCCTCAAAGGTAAGAAGCAGAAGGCCGATGCGACTCAGATTTTTGGGGGGCAACCAGCAAATACCTGTTCTCGGTGTGGAGGTGGGCGACAGTGAGGTGTTGGTCATGGTGCTGTGGTTGTGCGGCGCCCACGCCGTACCAAGAGAAAGCATTAAATGTCTCGTTCAGTCTGCAGGTGTCGAAGAATACATGTCTTTGTTCGTGTACTGTATGGAACTAGGCGCTGTCGATGGGGATGCCTCTCAAGTGATATACACAGAGTCCCCCATTATCTCAGAGATCCTTGGCGCTATTTTTGTCCATTGTATTCAGTAGACGTAGTTGCTTCGTGACCTTGATACCCCTGATGTTCTTTCATGGCTAGGCTTAATGTCAGACACGTTTGTCGCCATTCGCATGCGGTTGCTCTCAGGACACCGGAGCTACTCCGGTTTGAGAAAGGCGACAAGAGGAAATGCTTATGAAGTCAAAAAAGGCTCCCTTGAACTTGAGAACCAGTCGGCGATATCATATGGACTCCGTCCAAGGGAGGTTGATGATGAGCCACACAGATCCTGCTACAGT
The DNA here is from genome assembly GCA_016628065.1 of Suillus lakei. Taxonomy (NCBI): domain Eukaryota; kingdom Fungi; phylum Basidiomycota; class Agaricomycetes; order Boletales; family Suillaceae; genus Suillus; species Suillus lakei. The sequence goes on from JABBWA010000115.1 coordinate 126,138, forward strand.
GCGGAAAGCAGAACAAGTTGATAATACCGTTGGTGGCCTTGGAGAAAATCATCTGCAAGTCAGATGATGGGTGTTGGGTAGATAACTCGCACCCTAGCATAGTTTTTCGCCTCAAAAGTGCTGACAAGTTCTGATCAGTCAATAAATCTGATTAGATCATCTCAATTGTATTACATGGGATGATTAGACATAGCAAGCATCTAAGGGCAGAAAATGAAAGTTGCAACAAACCGGGGATATGCACCAAAGCTTGCGGGAGAACAGGGAGACTCCATGAGACAAAGCAAGAGTGAAACATTTGGTGCGATGATTGCAGAACAAGGAGTCTGAACGAGACAGATGAAAGGATGTCGAATGAGAAAGAAATGACCGCCAACAGTCCAAGAGCCTGAAGCGACAAATGCCACCACTAACGTGCATCTTCGTGATGCGAGACAATAGCCATGCTCAGAATGAACACGAGTCCCTTGAAAGCGAGGGGGTGTTTACATTACCTGGCACTGGACTAAACTATTTGGGGAGATCTTCTAACTGAAGTCTCGACCATGAGATCAAATCAAGTCAACATATACACTATATTTTAGCATGTAACCCGAGAACTCACCTTTAATTGTGGATGCTAAGTTTTGCTTCCGATGTTATCAATATTTGGTAGTATTGACAAATGATGCATGTGATCACCAAACGCCAAGTCTGCTCAGTGTGCCATCAACCGTAAGACCAATCTTGCTGCTACTTTACTGATCATGAGAGACATGTCATTTTCTGACCACAAATTCGATTTGCTCATGTTCGAGGTGTAGAGTGCTGGAATAATATTCGTGAGTTGTATTTGCTTTCGTTGTTGCGCAATAACTGCCAATCCCAGTCTAGTGACCGTTATGGTTGCTGAGTTGGTATCAGTTTTCTCCCGGTCCTATCTGTCCCACTCAAACGTCCTAGCGTGTCTGTCTCACCATGGGCTTGTCATTGGTCTCACTGATCTTGGCTGGACAAGTTAATGACAGTTGGGGAAGCTCTGCTGAGGTGGTGGTAAGTTCCCTTTCAATTTCTTGACCTGTATTCTCATTTGCTCTTTTGATTTGGGGGTGCGTTTCCATTTACATTCCACGTGTTCAAGTTGGTGGTTAATCTTTTGACAGAATGATGTTCTTTCTTGTCTTCTTGGTGCCTCGTCTCTTTATCAGCTTACTGGGTGGATGGATCGGTCGCATCTCCATCAAAGCTCAACCGTGAGTCAAGCGAGAAATAGTACATTATGATGCCATAGTTCAAGCAATGGAGGAGACTCGCTTAGGTCTCAGCTTAAAAAAAAAACTAATTGCAGATTCCTTTCCGCCATATCCTGATTAGGAATTTCTCTATATGGATTCGGGCAGCAAGCTAGTATATATAATGGTTCAGGTGGGTTTTCTTACCCATATCTTCTCTCACTTGACTCTTCACTCACTTTTGCCATGTCTGCATCAGAGCCTAACCGCCAGAATGAGACACATAGTGGCCTCGCAATTCCAGACCTCTCTGGGGCAGTCCCCACCTCCGCGGAGGCAAGGACCAAGCGCCGCATCGCTGCATTAGAAGATGAACTACAGATGGTGAAGCAAGAAAGAGGAACCAAACAAAGGTTCGTCACATTCCATCTTACTCACTACATACTTCCTGCTGATTGACCCTCGAAGAAAGACAAACTACTATGTCGCTCAAGGCAGGGCAATTCGTTGCATGGTTGTCCTCTATACTAGCTTGGAAGACCTAATTGCCGAGAACAATCACAGGTACGAGGAGGGCTCGGAGGACGCCACTGCAGAGTAGGTCACTGCCTTTTTGTTCCATAATACATTTAATTATATCATTCAGACAAGAACACTTGCAACGCGGTTACATAGCACTTGTGCAGGTTCTGCCGTGGCTGCATGACAGGTTCGCAGAACTTGACATTGATGACTGCGAAGAAATGCTTAAAAAGGTGCGCGCTCTCAATTTTAAAGCTTTTTTTTTCGCGCTGCATACTAATAATTCAAAGCTCAAAAGAGGGGCAGATGCGGGCCGCGGTGACGACACTTCCACCCTCAAGGACCTCATCGCTGCCTGGGTCAATCAAGACTTTCATCTGTCCTATATACTTAAATCCGATGACAAGCAGTCGTGTGGCTTCGTGCACAATGTTTGTGGTAAGTTACTCTGTCCTGCCGAGTGGGACTGGGGTAATGACCGGTGAGTGTCAACTACTGTCAACTATTACATGACGCTGATCATCGGGCAGCGTGAAGGCCGGGATTTGTGAGAGAACAATGGATTACATCGTATCCAAAAACTCTTGGCCACTATTCGTGTACGAGAACTACTCGGTCAGCAGTAATGATCTCGAGCAAGGTCTCTTCAAGTCCAAGATTCTAGTTCAGGTTAGCACTCCATTGTGGTCGTAAATATTTACTCAAAATTGTTGCGGTGCTAGGCTTTCAAAGCCACATTTACATCTCCGTCTTCCGCCAGAGAAGCTGATGGTGATGGTAATGGAGCTGACATCCTCGAGAACAACAGGCACGCCCAGCGGGCACTAAATCAGGTCAAGGTTAAAATGTGTGTGGCCTCAATCATCAACATGAGGAAAGTTACCCCCCGCTCCATCGCTTATGTCTGCTGTCAAGTGAGTACAAGTGATTGATTACCCACCGCTGAATACCGATGTCTGGCCCACAATATTTTTCAGGTTCATTTTGCTCTATCTAGTGTCTCATCTTGGCACACCGTAGATGGTGACTTCAACTACGAAGCATTCTGGAATAACATTGTGGACTTTTTTGAGGACGTCCCTGGCCCCGTCACACAACGTAGAGTGAACAAACTTCTTGAATGGTGGACTAGGTAACGCTGCATCATCGCTTACATATCAGATAAATCATATTACCATTTAGGAAAATTTTTGGAAGAAATCATTGCGAGGACCTGACGGCAGAGGTTGTGTCCCATATGTCTGTCACAACACTAGCCGAGCAGAGAAGGATGTTGGAGGATGCCGCATTTGACTCAGACTAATTTGGTTGTTGTTTTGTGTTCTGTCATTTATATCTACACTTTACAATAATTGTTTTAATGTAAATTCACTATCATATAGATTGGAGATCATTGAGTGCAAGAAGTGCATCGGGTAGCCTAGTGACAGAATTGTAGTTCCTATTGGTATATCAAACCACATTCGAGTGGATACCAGAGTTAACAAACAAATTTTCTTCTGGGAATAATCTGCTTTCGTGACGGATATCTGTGACTTGTTCAAGGTGCCACATTATCTGAGGAAGGCTGCGGATGACTTGCTGAATGAAATGGTGGACGTACTTCACAATCTCTTCGCAACTCCATCATCGTGGTCATCAGTCTCCAAGCAGTAAATCATTATTCTATGCTCGATTTGTTGTATCTAGAGTGCCAGTTGAACAGAGGAACAATTATTGCCGTCATTATTTGCCCTTGCTGATGTTGATCGGAATACACCGAACATGCTCTGAGAAGGCAACTCCAGAACCGCGCACCTTAGTCTTGGTTGCTGCCAGGTTTCCTTGCAGAAGGCTTTTCGTGTTGCGTTTAGAACTGGGCACAATTTCGCAGTTTTGGTCTCTGGGCGTAACATCTACACTGTCTTTGACTCGGGGTAATGTTTAATCTATTGTACGAAGTCACTACCAGCGTCTGGGTGGTGCATTGCATCTGTTTTCAGAACAAAGTTGCAAAGTATCTGAGAGATAAGTGCTGTCTCATTTCTGCAATACGTTCGGTCGTTGCTCAGGCAGTGTGGAATCATGAATAAATTGTGAAAGTTGATCACCGAATTATGTATATTCAGAACAGGTATTTTCTTTATCGACTGTGGAATCACCTGACACATATTTTGAGGTGCCAATACCTACCGCACTTCCTCTACCTACCAAATGCACCTCTTGAGTCAGAGTTTGCGGATTGGTTTTTTGGTGAAGGACCATTAAAATTCATATACCCTTACAGAGGATCGAGCACCACCGCAATATGTTGTTTAATCCGACAATGTAGACCATAAGTTCACGAATATTCTGCCAGCCCATGAGCATGAAAATCGGACGTCACAATTATGTAGAATTTCCAAGGTGTCATTGTGACTGCACTCTTGTAAGCAGCGTTGGAAGTGCATCGTTGACCAAAGACATTGATGATGGAGATAATGTGAACTAGTCGCAGGACTGCGTGTGAAGCATATGATGGAAATCTCAGTCAGCCTGGGCAAAGTGCATCAGGAAAACCACCACTTGCTTATATCACTTTTTTTGTCACTTTATTTCGTGAAAGTGAATGATAAGTCATGGAGAGAAAAAGTGTGGGGCCACTTAATAAAGCCCACTCAATTTCTGGAGATTCGCTTTTTTCACTCTTTTTTCACTTAAAAAAAGCAAACAAAGCGGCACAAGCCTGTCATTAAAAAGGGAGCACACACGTAGAAAGCATAAAAAGTGTATATTAAGTAAACTCTGAGAAATGAAAGGTAGGCAAAAAACGGCAGTGGCATAGATGATGATGGCGACGGATATATACCGCAGGACAGCAGAGATGACGGTACAACAAATTGAAGACAAATCCTGCAGTGATACGTGATGTTAGCGGGATGGAATCTGAGTGAATAAAACTTACAAATCATGGCGCGCTCATCCTCGTCCTCGTCGTCCTCGATGAGTGAGCCCGGTGTTTCGATGTCATCCTGTAAGGCAGTGCGTGCCATCTTGGCGGTAGCCTCTACATAGCCAGCGGGCTTGCTAAGAATTGACTTGATGTAGGAATTAGTTGCTTTGGACCAGCGAGCCGCTGAAAATAAGAATGGCGCATTGGTCTTCTTCCCCATAGCCTTGTTGAGAACCTTTGGTAGCTTGATCGTGAATTTTCCTCTCGACGCCGATGGCAGAATATCTTGAACTTTGAGTTCCTTGCGTGTGATCATTCCGAGAGCGCGCTCAAGCTAGAAAAAAATGAGTTTGATTATGCTGTTTGAAAATAAACCTACCGCTGCAGCAGAAAGTGCCAGAACGCGTGACATCCCGATCATGTCAAGTGCTTGCATGTCAAAGGACGGAATCACCACATGACCGTTGATGGCGTTGAGGTGTGCTCTACCATACAGCTGTAGTATGAATGGCGAATGGTAAGCTGTGAGGGGATTGATATTGTCAGGATCCTCGTATAAGAATGCCCAGTTGGCGAGAAGGGAGAACGCGAGTGTGCTGGAATCGCAGTCAGCATTGCGTGACAAGAAGTCGATGATTATAACGATGCCCGTTGAACCAAAGTTACTGCGCCATTCCGATATACGCTGAGCAGTCTAGTGAAAGATGACATTAGTTAAAGCTAGATATATAAAAACGGACTTACAAGTAGATGTATCACACCGCCGTGGACTATAACAATCTTGAGTTCAGGATAGACCACATCGAAAACAAGCTGGACGTGATGGAGGAGGACGTCGTCCGGAATGCTCCAAATGTCGTCATAACTTCCAGCCCACATCATTATGGTAGGAATGAATTTTTTGGTCCAGCGCTGGTCTGCTTGCATCGCCGGAGGCAAGTCGGATGTGCGATACGCACCGCGTGATTTCATGTGCTCTGGTGCAGTATCCACGTTCTGCCTGCGTTTTTGAGCAGGAGCCTGATCACCATGGACACGCGTGGTGCCGGAAAATTCAATCTTGACCTTTTTAGCAGCAGGTGGCTTGTTGTCGTCAGTGGTGGTGGTCGCAGATGTCTGCACAAATGTCGGAATGAACACTATTGAGTTTTTGAGGGTACTTACTGATGTTGTCAAACGCTGCTTTTTCTCCTGCTTGACTACGATAGGGTCAGGCTGTGCTGGTTCGCTGTCAAAGTCCTCGATCAAGTCGTCAGAAACTTTCACCACATCATCACGATCGATGTCCATGGACCACTGGGACTCAGCATCACTGTCTAAGACAGAATCTGCACTCGCTTTCCTCTTCAGGGGTGCTGTGGCCATGTGATCGTGGACCTGCTGTGTGAAGGGAGCCATAATCTCATCGTCCGAGTCGAATTCGATTTGCGGTATCTGCATGAAGGGAGCCTTGGGCCCTTCGAAGTCCGAGTCCTCTTCAAAAATCGAGGCTACCTAAGCAAATAGTTAGCGGACTGGACCAATTAATCACGCTCAAATACCTTAGATTTCCCCTTGTTTTGCTTGCTTTCCAGGCAAGCAGCCTCACGCTCCAAGGAATCATCAATCTCATCCGCAAAGCTACCAGTAAGTACATCATCTTCTGGGATGCCATCAGCAATTTTAGCTGGGGCTGTGGGAATCTGAATCTGAGGCTGAGCAGCTGAAGTTGCCGCAGAGGAAGCAGCGCCCTCTGAGAAAATTGATGTTGGAGGTGCCCGAGTTGAAGCGCTGGATTGGCGGGATGTTGGCTCTGATTTTCCAGGCCTGACTCCTGAGACCCAATTGGTCACTCGCCCACCTAATGCGAATTTGTGAGTGGTCACATTGATGCTAGAAGTAAGATTGAGAAAATAAAGAGTTGATTCAGTGAGGAGCAACATTGTGATGGTGGGAGAACTTAGTCGTACGATGATGGCGTGGAGCCTTTCCCATCAACACGTGCCTTATCGATATCGTTGGCGTTATCACCTTCCGCATTCAATGATGACTCGCTGATCTTCTTTTGCACGTTACTGATAGCATCTCTGATCAACGTCTTTCCACTCTTCTTTGCAGCCTTCTTCCCTTTGCCCAAGGTTCCATGGTCCGCAGCCTCAGCAGCATCCTCTGCTGCATCAGCCTCTGGTGCGTCATCTAATGTGCCGTTAGTGTAATTGTCACCACTCTTTACAGCACACTTTCGAGCCTTTCGAGCCTTTGGCTTGGGCCGAACGGGAGTCGCCTTGTTGGTGAGTAATTCCTTTTGTACCTTCTCCATCTCAACCTGCATACTAGCCAGGCGCTCAACTCCCTTTTGCACTAGTGCTTCTTTAGCTTCTTTTGCTTCTTTGATGGCAAGATCGTCAGCGGCCTTCTGCGCCTTGGTGCGCCTCTTGTTCTGCACATCAAGCACTATTTTGCCAGGTCGTGCCATTGCATTTGATGCACGGGTGTGGCGGGAAGCTTCTGTGGTGGACATTGTGACTCGGCAGATGAGGGACTTGGAGATGAGGGACGGTACTTTTTCTGGAGCAAGAAGGAAGTGATGGAAGTTGGTTGAAAAAACTCGTAAGTCTCACCCCCAACAGGCGCCGCCTGTGGCGCTCGCTCACTAATCGGGATCTGTTGCAACGTCTCTGATTTGAACTTACTTTTAGTATTACACACCCCCAGCACCTCTCTACCAGCAATCATTGAGTGCTCGCATTCGTGATTTTACAGCTGGGATGTCTCAGCACACTCGTAGGGACCACAACACACTTCAAATTCCATGTGGCTACTTACACTGTGCTCGCTACTTCAAGACTCAGGGAGGGCGCAAAAAACACTGGAATGTTTCCCACCCAACGTTCAGACAGGCCACCGTTGTCGATCTTTGTTGCCGGTCTGTTGAAACCTTCAACAAAAACAACAAAACCAGACAACGCTACTGGTCAGCGGTCCTTGTGCTTAGAAGCGCTGTGTTCAGTAGTTGTTCAAAATAGGGTGGGCTGACCCTGATAGTGCTCCAAACACTTCGAGTTGTTGAAGAGTTTGGGTTTGTGGGAGTTGGAGGGTGAAGAAAGCAAAGTACTGCACACTGGCAGCAGACTGGAATGGATAGACTGGGCTGGACTGGAATAAATGTAAAGCAGAGTGACAAAGTTCCAGGTGAACAATGTCAGGAATGATGACAGAGGACTGTAAAATGCGAAGCCTATCTGAGGCTTCAGAGGAGAATGGACATGGAATGGTGAACTGGATGAGTTGATTGCTCTGTAGCTAAAGTACAGGGGTTTATATAGAGTAGAGTACCTGCGTACGTCTGTGTATGCAAAGCAATGCTCCAGGCAATGAGTAGGGCAATGAAGAGGGCAATGAAAGGGGGGAATGGAATGAATGTGCTGCGCTTCAGGGGTAATGACTGAGCAATTTCGAAAAATAGAACAAATCCTATGCAGAATGAGTCATAAAATGGAGAATGAGTCATAGGGATAAAGAATGAGTCATAAGGACAAAGAATGAGTCAGAGAATGAAAAAGCGATGATAAAGCAGGGCTGTGACCATTACAAACCATGACTCATGACCTGAGTCATCATGACCAATTGCTATGCAAGCATGACAAAGTGCTGTGCGGTGATGATGCAAGAGCTGTGACGCAGCAATGACGCAGCATATGGGCAGTGGAGAATGGAATGGAGTGATGATGCTATGATGCCATGATGGTGTGATGATCCGAATGCTCTGCTGCAGAGATGTCATGTGGTTGTTGGTGCAGAATGTCGACATGCAGGGATCATGGGATATACACAGTCTGTAAGACGCTTCCCCAGCATGATAAAGGGATTGGTCATCTGCATAGGGACTTGGTTGTTTGCAATCTCTGGTGAGCATTAGGATGGAATGGCATGATGTCCACAGTGATCATGAAGGTGAGGTGCGAGTGGATAATGGTTTGAATGGTTCGACGAATATAAGCCGCTGAAGAGGATTGGAAATGGTAGGGTGATGAGGACAGGATGAATAAAGACGCGGTTTTCGACGTATTGGTGCAATTTTGCATGGTCTGGCTGATGCTGAGGTTGTCTGAGAGTGTAGTGGGTGAAGATGGGAGAGCGTTGGAAGCGTGTGAATGGGGGAAAGGTGAATAAACCTCGTTGAATGCAAAATGCCGTAAAAATGCGGGATGCCGTAATACTGTTGAAAATCGCTGAAAAATCGAAAAATTAAAGGAAAGGAAGGGAAACAAATGAAAAGGTGAGTAAGGAATGATATGGGAAATGAAGATATAAATAAAAAAAAACCATGTTCTCGCTACCAAACACGTTTGGTGCGTGACACCGTCTCGCAAGATGAGCCCGAATTACTGGTTGATGATTATCCTGCAGGTGACAACAACCTTCCTGCAGGTGATGATGGCCTTTGGGCGGATTCTTTTGACCTGGGTCAGGCTTTCAACGAGCCCGACAATTCGGTTGACGCAGACACGGGATTTTTCAGGCCAGGTGATAGATTATACCGCAACTATCACCCCGGATTGAACGGTATGTTCGTTAGATTTTTCAAGCATGTTGAAACTAACAAGGATTGACATAAGCACGTCCATGTGATGCAACAGGACACTTCCTTGAAGATGGAGTACCTCCAGCGCCACCTCCAGACAAGTCACCTGACGACTGGACTCCATACCGGGATCGCGTCGAGTTCGAGACTGCGGAGTTCCTGTACACGTGCAACCAAATGTCCGCCGGGGACATCAACATTTTGCTGGATCTTTGGGCCGCAACCCTCCTAAAACACAACGACAAGCCGCCGTTTGCAGACTGCCACGACTTGCATAGGACTATCGACAGCACACAACTAGGCGACGTCAAATGGCAGTCATTTAAGGTACGGTACACTGGGGAGAAGCCAGCAAATGCTGTACCACCCTGGATGGACCAGTCCCATGATGTGTGGTACCGCAACCCCCACGAGGTGATACGGAACATGCTGGGGAATCCAGACTACGAAAAGGAGATGGATTACCGTCCTTTCCGCGAGTACTCGGCTGACGACGACAAACGACAATGGCAGGACTTTATGTCTGGTGACTGGGCCTGGACCCACGCAGTATGTTTTCTTTCGTTATATTCTCTAGTGATACATACTAACAATCTTTGGTAGGATATAATTTGTCAAGATCCGGACACTCTCGGCTCGACATTCGTGCCAGTTATACTCGGAAGTGACAAAACTACAGTATCGGTAGCGACAGGCGCGAATGATTACTACCCATTGTATGTATCGATTGGCAACGTTCGGAACAGTGTTCGGCGTGCACATCGTGACGCCATTGCCATTATTGGCTTCCTTGCCATGCCAAAAAGTAAGTTTTGTACTCCTACTGTTGTTCTATGCTAATTACGATCGAGAAGCTACGAAGGAGCACGCCGCTGATGCAAAATATCGAAAATATTGCCGACAACTGTTTCATTCATCCATTGCCAAGATCCTCGAGAACTTGAGACCGGGAATGACCAAACCAGAGGTCATTCGCTTCGGTGATGGCCACTATCGGCGTGTGATTTATGGGCTTGGACCGTATATCGCAGATTACGAGGAGCAAGTTCTTTTGGCTTGTATAGTGCGCGGCTGGTGCCCCAGGTGTGTTTTTATATTCTGCCTCAGTACTAACTACTAATGTACTACAGGTGTATGTCAAACCGCAACAATTTAGACGAGAAGTCATTGTGTCGGTGCCGTGACCACACAGAAGCGCTAATCGAAGAGGTTGCAACCTCCCTCGCTCTGTGGGACGAATATGGGATTGTCAGCGACCTTGTTGTGAGTCCCTCATGCTTCTCTAATGCAGCCGAAGTTCAACCCTTTCTAGCCATTTACCAATGACTTTCCTCGCGCTGATATCTACGAATTGATCGCGCCTGATCTCCTTCACCAGCTGATCAAAGGAACCTTCAAGGATCACTTGGTCGAGTGGGTTGGTAAGTATTTGATGCACGTACATGGTAAGAAGGAGGCAGAGAAAATACAAGATGATATAGACCACAGGTGTGTCAATTTGCGCTGGTTCGATGTTTCAATGCTCACGTCAATCAAAGAATTTCTGTGGTTGCCCCCTTTGCAGGCCTTCGACGTTTTCCACAGGGTCGAGGCTTCAAGCAATGGACCGGCGACGATTTGAAGGCGCTTATGAAGGTAAGTTCTTATTTCTGTGCACTGTTACAATGTCACTACCATCAGACTAACATTGATCTAGGTTTATCTACCCGCCATTGAAGGTCACGTCCCAACCGATGTGGTGCGCACCTTTCGTGCGTTTCTCGAATTCTGCTATCTCATACGACGTAGCATCATCACAGAATCGACACTACTTCAAATTCAGGACACTCTCGACCGATTCCATCATTACAGGACTATCTTCGAGTCCACCGGCGTTATCTTCACATTCTCCCTCCCTCGCCAACACTCATGCTCCCATTACGTCCTCCTTATTCGACTGTTTGGTGCGCCGAACGGCCTTTGCTCGTCAATCACCGAGACGAAGCACATCAAAGCGGTGAAGGAACCGTGGAGGCGATCGAGTCGCTACAAAGCGCTCGGTCAAATGCTGGTAACAAACCAGCGGCTAGATAAACTTGCAGCAGCGCGCGTGGATTTCAAGAGCCGTGGAATGTTGAATGGCACCTGTCTGTCTGCAATACTTCAGAGATTAAGTGAGTTTGTTTTATTGTGCTGTACATTTTCATTGTGTGCTAAATATTTGTGCTAGAGCGTTTGCGCTTGAATAACGACCCTGCAGCCACCAACGAGCCCAACCCAACCAACGATAGTATCTTGGTGCTACCCTCCAACACTGACATTACGGTACTCGGCGACAATGAAGAGGGCGAAATCGACGACAGCCCAACGCTGGTGCAGGCTCACGTTCAGCTGGCGAAAACGATTCGTAAGTTAGCTCACACTTTGCATTGAATCCTTTCTAATAGAATCCTCGCCATTGTGCAGAGCGCAAACGTGCACGCACTGTTCCCGATTTATCCACAGAACTCGCTATCCCCCATCTCTACACCCTCCTCCGCCAATTCTTATTCGAACAAGTGAACCCAGATGACCAGCATGCTCCCTCCGATATCCCGCTTGCGCAATGTCCTCAATTCGACGGCAAGATTCAATTGTTCAACTCGGCATCTTCGATGTTCTATGCTCCCAGTGACCGCAGCGGGATTGGAGGCATGCGTCGGGAACATATCCGTGCCTGTCCTGTTTGGAGAAACGAGGCACCCCGGTATGACTGCGTGTTTGTTAACACAGACGCAGGTGTCGAAGGGATGAGGGGCATGGAGATAGCCCATGTCATGTGTTTTTTTTCACTCACGTTTGAAGACACCGTGTACCCATGTGCTGTAGTACACTGGTTCGACAAAACCAGTGATGGGCCTGACGAGGACACGGGGATGTGGGTTGTCGAGCCCTCATTTGATACTGACAGTTCGCCATTTGTTGGAATCATTCACATTGATTCGATCTATCGCGCTGCACACCTCATCCCAATTTATGGAGCGCAGGTCATTTCGCGCAACCTCAAGCACTATGATTCATACGATGCTTTTCAAGCGTTCTACGTGAACAAATTTGCAGACCATCACGCATTTGAGATTGCGTCTTAGGAATTCGGTGAGTACAACTGGACTGCCTTGCCTACCATCACTCACAAGCAAGTGATTGCAGGATTCAACGAGCACAACTGGACCCCCACCTCACAAACGAGCGCTTGAGGAATTCGGTCAGCGTGGCTGCCAACTGGACCCCCCCCCCCCACTACCACGGCTCACAAACGAGCAATCGAGGAATTCGGTGAGCGTAACTGGCCCACCTACCATCACAAGCGAGCAATCGAGGAATTCGGTCAGCGTAACTGCTGACTGGACCCCCCCCACTACCACGGCTCACAAGCGAGCAATCAAGGAATTCGGTCAGCGTAACTGCCGACTGGACCCCCCCCACTACCACGGCTCACAAGCGAGCAATCAAGGAATTCGGTGAGCGTAACTGGACCCCCCTCCCCACCTATCATCACTCACAAGCGAGTGATCGAGAAATTCGGTGAGCGTAAGTGCCAACTGGACCCCTCCACTACCACGGCTCACAAACAAGCAATCAAGGAATTCGGTGAGCGCAACTACCAACTGTACTGCCTCACCTACCATCACTCACAAGCCAATAATCATTTTCGCTCGTCAGAACTCATCACCGAATCCCCCGTTCACTCGATTTTCGCTCATCAGAACTCATACCGACTCCTGCCATTCGCTCGTCAGAACTCATCACCAAATCCCCCCATTCACTCAATTTTCGCTCGTCATCACCAAATCCCCCCGTTCACTCATTGGAACTCATCACTGAGTCCCCCCGAAAGCAGAATCCAGACCGGCCATGTAATAAATACTTATTTGACTTAATAAACTTTTGCCACTTTTTTGAATCATCGTGACTTGTGAGCTTGAGCGCACGCTGAATTGACTTTGAGAAAGTCTATTAAGTGTAAAAAGCAACGTTTCGGTTTCATTTCTCAGAAATAAAGTGGCATTAAGTAATATAAGTCCAAAAAAGACACCGGTGGTTTTCCTGATGTGCCTACCACTTCGGAATGAAGTGCCCTGTATCTTACCAAGTGAACATGTTGTCAAACGTGAACCTCACTTTTTCTCATTATCTAGTCGAATATGAACACCAGCGATTCGTGACTAGTATGAAGAGTTCCAGCTCTCGCACGAGGCATATTGGTTTGCTGGTTGTCGTGAGACGGAAGGACGTCGCAGCAATATTTGTTAGCAACTTTTGCGTCGCCCTGGCATTTATATACCTACATTTCACTTCGTTGGTTTGCGTTATATATTTGGTTTGCAAGATAATCTAAGCAGAGGGCGACGCGGCGAGCACAGCACAACTTGCCTGGCTGCCATGATAATGCATCGTTCCTATGTAAGGTCAAATATTTATATACAACCCCCACCGCCACATTTATGGAGATTGAAGTGATTGTTATCAATATATAGTCTACTATGACATTTTAATATGTTCATCGGTTCACTGATGGTAGTAGCTCCCAATTGACCTTTTGCATATTCGCACATCAACGCAAATCGAGTGAAAACAATTATATTGTGAAAACATTACAAATGCAATAAAAAGTGTACTCTATATACCACTGGCACCCCTGCCCGCGCATCTGGATGATGTAGCCCAGCTTCTGGCACACCCTAATACATAGCTCCAAGGACCAACTTGTCGATAGTACTGGCAGTGTTGTCCACATTCTGGGAGTCCTTGACTGAAATATATCATTGTTAGATGTGCTCGCCAGGCAAGCAGACAGTACTTACAATGACGGCTGCCTTCGTGGACGTGTTGAATCAGGGCAATGAGATTAAGCCAGCGATGTTTCTAATATGATGTAAAACAGTCAGTCAATGAACCTGATGATGCCAGACAACTCACAATGTCTGAAATGTGCGCATATAGTCATGCATCCGACGGTGCCGGGATGATTGAGGTCAACAGCAAGATTTTACTGAGAGGAGGACGAGATGATGGAGGGGAAGAAGAAAGCTGAGGTGAGTCGAGTGGGGATGGAATGTCCCGATATATATATCATAATTGGCCCAGTGTGTCGACGTCATTGCGCGCGTGAAGTGACGGTGCGTGCGCAACTGATGCGCAAGAATATGTTCAAGCGCTCAAACGTTCAAATATTGAGCAAAGTCAAGTTGAAGTTGAAAGAATTTCAACATGTTCAACCAATGGTTCAACGGATCTTTACTCAATGGATCAACGACACATTTCCAATTTCCCGATTTGCGTAGTTCTCGCGATATTGTTGGTACATCTCTCATATTACCGTCGTTTGCCATAGATATGGCTAGGACCGTTTCTCACTGGGGCTCAGGCCTGAGGCTTTGGTGGGCTATACACTGGGATGACGACTTTGGTGATCCAGCTATTCAATCAGGTTTAGCTTTGAGTGTTTTATCTTCTTTCAATCCCGTATAGGCCCTTGACAAACGCTGAGATCGCTATACTTCCACAAATGTATTGGGTCACTTTCTCCAGCTAAGTTTTTGGCAACCCCTTCCTGCTAGATTTTCCAGGCCGAACCATTCTGCACACAAAGTTTCAATCCTTGTCATATTTAGTCCCAGAGACGTCACATCAAACCTATTTTCTAAACTGTTCAATGCGCTCGCAGTCTCACAGTCCCCAAGTTCGCCACTGCACTATTGTCGTCCCTTCGTGAATATTTGAAGCCGTTCTTGGCACGTTCACACTATCCCCAGAGATCTTGATTTTCGGCTCTGCAATGATGCTGCTAGAGGACAGCAAGCAGAATTCATCAGCCTCGTTCATTCCCTTACAATATCTAGGGCTTATTGCAGTTTCAGGGCGCATATTACTCGACACAATCCGCGCATGTTTGCGCTTTACATGTAAAGATCAAAATGGTTTGTTGCCCTGGGGTGAATCAATTTATTTCATTCCCGTTGAAGTGGCACGAAATGATATTCCCAATCATGGTAGCATAGTTAATCTAGGGAGACTAATCTCACGAACGTTAATTAATAGAGCCACTAGGCGCTTTGTTTCTTGTTTCTTTCCCCCCTGATTTGATCGCCCATCTCAAGTGCTCGTTTTCCTTCCAACCAAAGCATCGCCTCTGTCATTCCACAAATTATCATTCAAGAATTAATCTGAAAGACGCTCGCCCGTACCTTGATAGGTCTTCGGAACGACTTTTCTAAGGACCGCTGCACCATCATCTGGATACCAAGTGAAACGGAAATCGTTGGTGGTCTGCTCGTGCCCAGTCCGCACATCGACAACATTAGCTTGGACTCCGACATGCTGCAAGACAAGAAGGGACTTAGGCACGAACAACAAGAACATTTTGAAACGTACCACTACACCAGGAAGCTCCCCGGGAGGGGTAGTGTGAAGGACTTGTGAAGTCAACCGTAAAATAGATCCTATGGGAACGGGTTTTGCGAAAGAGATACTATCCAGTGACATGAATGTTACGTGCGAACGTGTGAAGAGCGATGCGTTCGCAAAACCAAGCTGAGAATGTATTAACGAGGGAGCTAGTGGCAGTAGTTAACACACCTCATAAGCAAGTCGCATGAGATAGCCTTCGCGAAGCCATCAGTGTTGTACAAGGCAGGGTTCAAAATAGTCACCTCCGAAGATTTTCTGGTGGACACTTTAAACATGTTATCAAGGTTGAATAAAGATAAATCCGAATGAAAACTAACTTGCGCTCTTGAGGAAACATGAGCATGGTCTTCTCCAAATGTGTGTCTCCCATCCAAACGCGTTCGTAGTCGGCCAGTTGATGACCACTGTCTTGTCCGTATTGCAAGTACACCGAGTGCAGTTCTGCCGCTTCAGCAGAACTGGGGGGTACCCTAGAAAGAGAGCGAAGCGCCAACGATTGTCTGCGCTTCTTTGCATCTACATGCCCTTAGCGAATCCATCGGAATGTGTGAAACCGGGACTCACTTTCGCCCATCAAATACAATGTAGTCTCTTCAGGCGAACTAAGTATGAGTGGGTTTACCGGCCGAGCTTTGCGAGTTTTGGCGTCCCTGCATACCATAGAGAATCGACCTAAACGAGCGCCGCTTCTCAAGCCACCGTGACAGCTCCGAAAGGTGGTAGCTACTGACCAAGTAGTAGAGTGTCCTCCACGCCGCTTGCACCGAGAGCTTCCATCTTTACAGCCACTTCCATGGAACTAGTTCCAGTGTAGATAACTATGCCGCTCAGGCGGATATCCCTGACAGGCAAGAGAGGGGCGAGGACGTCCAGTCTGGACCAAGTATTAAAGCGCAATCTAACTTCACCTTGACGTCTACTAACCTATCAACAGAAGCGGTGACAATGTAAAAGCCTCTTCCATGTATACGACCAAGCGTTTCCACGCCTGGTCCCAACATGTGCTTGTAAGATATCGATCCAGCTAGTGAGTCAAGGTGCTCCATAAGCATGCCAGTCCGAAGTCCACCCCATGCATTAGTATACTGCTCAAATAACTCTGGAGAGGATGCAAACGGAAGAAGGATTTCGGCATATGTATCGTGCATATACCGTGGAGGAAGGGGTTCTTCAGGCGCAGGAGCTTCTACGGGATGGTCGCCAGAAGATTTCGACGTCGAGGTGGCATTCAAAAGCGCCTCTGACCACAGCATGGGCGTCCTCATTGGCATAAAACTGGATTAAGATCAGCTCTGTTTGCCCCCTTTCAACATGAATAACAATCGTACTTGTGGTAAGCAGGATTGGCCTTCTCACCTGCAGAGCGGCCAACTCGAGATTAGTGATATCGTCAAAACACTGCGTCTTGATACTGACTGACGGCTTTGAGAAGGCTGTCCAGCGCTTTGATATCCTGCGTTTCAGTTGCGGCCTTGAGTTCTGTTGAGGTCGTTGTTGCATCGGTTGTCTTCCATGGCTGCACTGGAGAAGACGATATCCACCGCTGAGAGGGGGCGAAGACATATTTGAGTGATCTGCTGTGAAGACACCGTCGTTTCAGCAAAAGGAGTGCAAACATACTTCCAAATGCTCGACCAGTGGCTTGGGTTACTGTCTTCTGAACGTCAGAACGCCCGTGGATCCAAAATGTTCTACGAGAGTCTAAGTAGTACCCGTGAATGGCATTCAAAACAGCAAACCGAACAGACAGCTTCGGCTCAAGATGTTGCCGGGGACCGGAGCCTCAGATCTGTCACGTGATACCTTGTACAACTGTGTACGCAATTACGTTTACCATGTCATGTCATGTTGCTGTCCTGTTCCGCATATGCATCTCTCTCTTTCGTGCATGTGCATGATTAGTATCGGGCAAATCCCTGCGTGTGTCATGCTCGACGTTTGTGTGTTCTGTCTGACATCGAACGTCAACTGCCAATCAACTGCACTACGTACGTTACCCTATTCGCATGTCCTGCCTGCAATTGCGGTGTACTGGGGAGGTTCTCACGCTGGTCCTCCGTACACTATCCGAGCGAGACCCACGAAGCTTCAAGCTTCAGGCCCAGCTCAGAGCAGCGCCTTGTCTGCTACACTTCTGTCCTTCGCGAAATCGATGACCTGCAGTGAGAAAAGACCTGGCGAGCAACGCGCGTGTTCGCATTATATTACCGGTCAGAACCAACCCCCTTTGATTGCACGAACATAGTAAGTATACATCATTAGCTTACACCCACTGCGTACTGCCGCTCGAAGGGGATTACTGGTAAAAATGAGGCTGCTGTATTCCTCGCTTCATACTAACCGACCACTCCAATAATCCCATCTGGACGAATGAAAACAACTGTTGGATGATTTTCAGCTTTTGTAACCTTGTAGTACGGCGTACGCTGCATGTGCATAACCATCATGATAAAACTCAGAATTATCGTAACTAAACTCTGTTGGTGGGCATGGATAGACGATCAGCGTCTTCTGTTGACCATCTAGGAAGGAGTGCGGTGCGGAATTTTGGATACTGGAACCACTCTTCGAATTGCCTGCGCTGGTAAGCAGCAGGACGGTGTGCCGAACGGGACTCTCAGAGAATATCAAAAAACGGTGTCTCTTGGTTTAGACCAGTAATAAGACCTGGTGCATCTGGGGCACGATTTCCAGCAACAAGAAACTCGCCAGCATTATCAGTGTAAACAAGATTCTCGGGTTCGCCGTCGCTTTCAGGTCGAGAGTAAGATCGCTTGTCCAGACCGATTGAACTCTAACGATAGTCGATGCCAAGCATAGTATTATTCAACTCGGCTACTAGATCGAGCATATTTTGCATGACTGGAAGTCGTTCTTCATCATACGTTTTCTACAAAGGTGGGAGCGAGATGCATCTTGCAACCAGGGCTTATGTTCACCCCCGATTGAACTGTCCGAATCAATAAGTCGCTTGAAAGGAAGCATGGTCACCGAACTTACCGCATTTTGTATGCCTGAATTCAAGCCCTATCCGCAAATTGGGGGAACTACGTGTGCGTGCATGAAATAACACCGGACAAGAAGACGACAGCAGAACTGAACTCCCGCGAGAAAGGCACGATCATGACTAAGTGTCTTTACCATCCCTATTGTAGGCCTGAAGAAGACCCAGACATGTGGGAAAATTAAGGAGTGTCCTGGCAGCGGCCAGAGTGTGGACTAACTGGACTTCTATGCTGATGTATGTTTCTAGAACGATCATGTCAGACAGGGTTCACTTTCGCGAGAAGATTTTGTAGAGATGTACCCTGCCGCTCGGAAAGTGTTGGAATCATCCATCTAGAGTGACAAGAACCTTGAAGAGCACATTAGCCTGCTGTGAATGATTGCCATGATAGTAGTTGCCCGCCTTGGAATAACATGTGCAGCTTCCGACATAGACACTTACACTTCACGCTACAGAGAGATCAGTCGCCCATCTTCGACGGACTGCGTGTCTAAAAAGGCCGGCGGGAACGGCGTACCAGTGGGAGATACCCCAGTGTGAGGGCGTTCTGGAGTCCAGAGGCGTAGCACGGGAATCCCTTAAACTAGTTAGTACTATCCGACATATGGTACGTTACCCCAATGGACAGAAATTGGAATCAAAAAAATACCACGTGTATTCGAGGGTGAACAATGCAACTCCGAGGCAGGCCCAAATTTCGCGCCACTGCGAAAAAAAAATCATATCTGAAAAGGCGTTGTTTTCCAGTACAAAAAATTCGAAAAATTAAGAACTAGTCCCTCCTCCTCATCCTCCTCATCCGTCGTGCATTAGACAGACATGGACCGCGCCGCCACTCAGAGTAACACCATAACCCAAACAGCCGCGAACCACACCAACACCTACAAGTGTGGCAAGTGTCGGGATGTCATTGAGTATGGCATTCACGCTGACTGGCCCACGGTCAGCATCATCGTCAACACGCACTTGGCGGCCTGTCGAGCCAAGCTCAACTTCGATGGACCTGCCCCATCTCATCCCCCTTCCGAAACCCATAGCATGCGGAAGTCGCCAAGTCCACTACATGACTTTATTGGAGACATGGGTGCCGATCATGACGGCAATTACGATGATAAATTCATCGCAGGCTACAGCAAGCAGAGGAAACCCGAAGCTCAGCGCAAACAGGAGCTCGAGGATGACGAGTACACCTACAGTGTATGCCCTACATCCGTCGGATGCCACGGATGCAAGAAGGAGATCAAGCTCGACAGACGCTCCAAGTACTATCCTGGACTGTGGACCAAACACAGGCGGACCTGTAAAGGAATCCGAAGGACCGAGGTGAGCAAATTTCTCCTAAGGATGGAATGAGTGACTAACTAATTTTTGCAGCAAGATAAACTCGCCCGAAGTGGAGACTATGTCTGTCCGTCGAATACACGACGGCGCCCAACAGCCGCTAGACCATTTGAGATCAATAATCTCCAGGCTGCCAGCATTTCGCAAGCGGCGAACTCCGTCGCAAACAACGTCTCAAGACCAATGGAACTGTCAGATGATGAAGATCTGGAGGAGGATGATACTCCGTTTAGCAGTAAGTCAGTCCTCGATGTGAGCAAACATTGTTGTTCACCATGAACTCTAGCGTCGAACCAGCAATTTTATAACAAGTGCTGGCAAAGGGGAGAAAGGCCGTGGAAGTACCGGTACTCTACCACGGAGGAGATCTTGGAGAATAATTATGGATGTTAAATACTGAGGGTGAGTGTCAAAAGCGACTTGATTTCAGAGCATGCTTATCAACCCCTTGTTTTGTGCACTTACTAGTACCGATTCTCCGAACGTCCGACGCATGTTGCTTGGGTCCCTTTGTTAACTTGTGACCTTCGATAGCCTTCGATGCGCGACATCGTAGGATATCGTGAATTGCTGATGGCACCGCGTACATGCACGTGCTCGGAAGGAACCGACATCCAGCTGAGCGACAGCGCTAGCTTTTCTTTCTTTGTCTTTGCTTTGTCTTTGTCCGCTCAGTGCTGGCTCGATTCTACAAGTACTGTCTTACATATTTTCGCTCACCTTTCACTCCCAGATTCACAGTTTAATATCTGGATGACCATCCTAGATTCCTATGAGCTGCATGTAATTTCTACTCTCCCCATATGCCACTTTCAATGGTTATCAAGCTTAGCCCGCACTGTTCTCGACCTCCGGCGAACAGACCCTTCGGAATTCGCAATTACATGCCACACTACTATACATGAGACGCTTGATTCCACCCATCAGCAGCCTGTACTCTATTTATATGAAGCTCAGCTGAGACAGCCAATCAAAATCGTTCAAATTATTCTTCGTAAATATTGAAAGTGAACATGAATGGGCAAGCCCCTCACGAAAAGATATCATAGAGACATACATTTCACAATTTCACTCTTGCCGGAATTATGTTAAAGCCACTGAAAGGAACCTACAGAGTGAACCTGCAATTTGACACGACTTTCATTGGCAAGGGATCTGATCATCTGATTCGAAACAAACGATCGATGGCGTCGATTTTTGGAAGGCTACGTGCATGCGTAGCCTTACTCCGGATCCGGTGTCTGTCAACAACAGTCCCGGAACCTATTCAGCGCTTGCAATCTGCGATCATCTCAAATTCTGTCAACAAGATATTATTGAACAACATCCGTCATTATGACCACTTACGAACAAGCCTGCTGACTCGGGTGACTTCCGTCTTCCCCTAGACGTCAAGCCAACACATTATGACTTGACTATCGAGTATGTCTACGCACACTGTCCTTCAAAGATCCTTGACTAATTTCTTCAGCCTGGATGTTAAGAAGGAGACCTCTACCATCGTCTTCAACTCAGCCGATCTCAAGTTGAACAACGCATCACTATACTCTGATGAACTCAAGCAGGTCGATAATTCTCCGTCTCTCGAGGACAAGGCGGAACGTTGTGTACTTTCCTTTTCGACGCCTCTGCCTGTCGGGTCAAAGGCAATACTATCTATTGGCTTCTCCGGAAAACTGACCGGAGCTATGATGGGGTATTACAAGAGCTCGTTTGAGCACGGCGGAACCAAGAAGTACTATACATTGACTCAGTTCGATGTATGTATTCGATCCCGCTAGTTGCGCACGCACTTACGAAATATTGCTAGCCCACAGCTGCGAGACGTCCCTTCCCGTGTTGGGATGAACCCCTTCTCAAGGCGACTTTTGCAGTCACTATCATATCACGCGCCGACATGGTCAACTTAAGCAACATGTCTATTGGATCGGAGGTAATCTACGAACCCCAAACGACCAAAGTAGAGGATCCTTCTTTGGAGACACTCTTTTCGGCGTTGACGACTCAGGATAGCCCCAAAGCGCAATTTAAGATTTCCAATTTTCAGACTACACCACTGGTAATTTGACGTCATCTTGGCGGTTTTGTAACTAAAAATTACTCTACAGATGTCCACTTATCCGGTTGCATATGCCAACGGACGTTTCGCGTACTTGGAAAGCTCTTATAAGAATTCTCTGAGTAGGAACACCCGTCCCCTGCGCATCTACTGTAGGTACCCGTCATCATAGAATTCGAGTGCAAGCTGAATTAATTTGGACATCTACTCCCAACGTAATTCATCAGGCTCAGCATGCCCTCGATATCAAAGCAAAAGTTCTCCCGATCTATGAGGAAATATTTGACATCAAATACTCTCTCCCAAAGCTGGATACTCTGGTGGTAAGTGTCCTGTGTAGAATCCCCTTCATGTCACTGATGAGGATTGGCAGTCTGAAGGCCCATGACTTTGACGCAGGTGCTATGGAAAACTGGGTAGGAATCGTTGATTTTCGCGCGCTTTAGTACTAAGTTCTAGCAGGGCCTCGTCACTGGACGTACCAGCGCCTTCTTCCTTGACCCTAAGAAGGCAGGCGTGGCTGCAAAGAAACGAGCGATCGCCTTCCAGTCTCACGAAATCGCCCACACGTGGTAAGCCCATCCCTGTTCTTCAAATGATAGGTCACAGAAACTTCCTCTTAGGTTTGGTGATATCACGACCATGGAATGGTAGGACTATCTGTACTTGAATGAGGGTCAGTCTCGCGCCATGGTTTTTGATAACGTTGTTGAAGTGCATCTTAGGCTTTGCAACCCTGGTAAATTTAGCAGGTATGGACTTGTACATATATTCATCTTATGAAAGTAATTGGTTCCGACGACATAAATTGTGCCCGGTCTACTGGACATTCCTTCCTGGCAAAAAGCTCACCAAGGCATACCTGCGGAACGTAGCTCAGCGTCCAGTTAATGATCCAAAGTTGCACATAACTCACTTCCCGCTTACTCTCCACTTTTCGCCTTGGTTATCAAGATTCTCCGCTACTTTCTCATCTATGCCCACCGCCACGTCAGCCTTATTCGTACGAAGGCTGAGAAGCGGGAACGATCCTGCCAGGGGGCCTGCCAAATATCATTCTTAGGTAACGCCGAAAAAATATTTGTGGGATACCGACCGATCGCGGTTGGAAACGGAGTGGACACGGGCCACTTAACATCACCTGCAAGTCTGACGTCGGTTCGTAACTATGTCACAGATGTTTACAAAACTTAAAAACACTCACTTGCGGTAGCTTCGGCGCAGCATTCAGAATTCAGGTCTAGAGATCAGTATGGTAATGAAGTCCACCTACTTGAGGTCCCCCTAAGAAATACATATTTCGAATGCCACGATTTTGGAAGTTGGCAGGTGCTACTCACCTTGAAAATAACCAACCCAGAACCACTCAGCCACTGCCCCAACTCCGGTGCTAGTTCGTTCATGTTCCAGTAAGGCCACGGACCATTCCAAAACTCCGTCATCTTCTGTCCATTGCTAACGTCTGTGGCGAGAGTGAAAATGCCCTTATCTATGTAGTTTTTCCATCGGGTGACCATCTGTTGTAAGTGGGCAACAGAATCTAGACTAGTCGTGGAGTTTTGTGGAAAGAATGCGGCAGAAAGTAGAGAAGAAATAGTGTTTGCAAAGTCGGTAGGGGTGACATCAGAAACGAACCATGGGAACAGTTTCGGGCTTAAGAATGTAGTCAGAGGTCATGATCGCTTTAAGTGAGAATCGCACGACGACGTACTGGAATGTGACTTGAGAGAAGTACGGAGTGTAAGTGACCAAAAAGTCCGCAAAAACGAAATCTGTAAATAGCTGTATTTGGATGTTAGCAATCGTGCTTATCATTGCTTGCAGAAGACGATAAACATCGAACCTCAAAACCAGCTGTTCATCACAGATGATCAGATACAAGAGTGACAAAAGGTGCCAAAAAGTACCGTTGTCTAGTACGAAATCTAAACGCTTTCCTTGATTGGCCAGAGTCTTTATGTAACTCCAAACAGCACCTTGGTCGTCCTTGAGAATGAATTCTGACCTCGCCTCCTGAGCATCTTTACCGACCGTCTGCAAATGTTCTATGTCCGACGGCGAGAGGTGCGTCAAGAGGGAAAGATCCTACACATATCGACGTTAACGATCTGCGAAAAAGAGCCCAACGACAGACTTGCTGTTGCATTGCCCCTACATTGAGCGTCTATTAAAACGTCAGGAAAAAGAAGACGGAGACGAAGACCAACCAAAGGCACATCTGAATCATCTCCTTGAACAACACTTCAAGTTTATCGGGATCTTCTTGAAGTTTGGCCTTCTTACTTTCCAATTCGTGCATCGTGGTTGCGATCTCTAGCAAAAGCACATCCTATCAGTCATACCCGAGGAATCCAGGGCCTTGTCGGACATACGATAGATAGCTGCCCCGCTATTCTTGAACATTTCCTCCTTTTGAGTAGAAAACGGGTCAAATCCGCGCCAGTATGTTTTCTGGTTAAAATACGCGCGGATCAGACGGTATCTATGCACGTCTAAGCATGTAGTAGATCCTGTTCGAGGTGACATACAAGTAGCATCTGCACGTAAAATTCAGTAATCTGAAGTGTATGGGGCAGATCTAACCCACTCTGCATACAACCATGGTGCCTTGAACCAAGTGTTCCGGGATGTCTGTTTCAGACTCTCAAGTTCCGCATTATATTCGGCGATTAGAATGTCCCCGTCCTGAGGAATGTTCCTGTGTATCATATTATCAGTATCGGAGAACCTAAAATACGTTCTCGGAGGAAATGTTCTACCCACTCGAGTTCGTGGTCCCTTGCCATCCGATACTTCAAACGGCTTATTTGCGAGATAATTTCTTGCCCTTCTGTTGTCTTCTGAGACAGTTCTTCTGCCTTGGAAACGTCTGAATCGCGGACTTGTTGGGCTTCTATAGTCATGTCATGGAGAAGACGATGCACATGATCGATGATGTTTGTCAAGATGATGGGCCACCTCTTCACTACTGTGTCATATCTTGATGGAGAGCCAGTCAACCACAGACTTTTCGGAGCGCGAGCGAAAGGAGGCTCACGAGAATCTGGATGGTTAGGTGCATCAGCCTTCTTCTCATGCCGTGCGCAAGGGTCAACTCACCCAGATGTATCAGTTGGATCATAAGGTGGGTATGGTGCTTGGAACATCTCGCGCTTCAAGGACTTTGTTCTCCTCGACTTTGTAAGTGGGACTCGGAAGAGAACTAAAGACGTCGATGATCGATTTACTGCAGCCTGAGGGTCATATATTTGGAGACTCAAGACTGTGGGAAATCTCGAAACGTCACGATCGGCCGTTCGAAGCGAGGTGTTATAGAAAGTTTGATCCACCTCTCTAATGCGTAAGCTATCAAGAGCCATACTAGGTAGCAGACCCCTCCCGTAGGCAAACCATAACAAAATGAAGACAAGTCGTTCCTTTTTATTATGGTAGATTCTAAGTTTCCGTGGCTGGTAGTAGGAATATCTGTCTCTACTACGCGTACACCCAAATACATTTGTTTGTACGCACTCTTGAGGTCGAGCTGGGTTGTGTGTAAGTCGCGGGCGCCCAAGCTGGGCAATTATGTGCGATTGAAAGACACATGAACCATATATACTCGCCAAGAATTTGACCACGCGTGACACAGTCCACTGACACAAGTAGAATTCAGGAATGTCGGTCAAATCACTTGCGTGCGCATAGGATATATATAGGTAATGTCAGACTCATAGTGTGTTGGAGATGGGTAACCGTGCCACACCGATGTGCAGGGAATATTCGCACCGGCCAGCTCGTACTGCACCGAATCAGTTCGTCTTTATCAAAACATCGTAGTGGCCAGGGCTACCAAATATCAGCTTGTGATAACCAAACCCTTCGTCGACATACCGATAGATAAGAATCAACGGTTTGTTCTTTCCGCCGTCTGGCGGTGTGATGTCTTGGAAGTGGGCTTGTCCATCCGAAGAATGGCCATCAAGATACGCGATCCTGATGTGCAGTTTGAGAGCCCGACACAAGGCCGCCACCTGAACATGGTCTATCGAATGACATCAACAACTTGAATAGATCAATGTGACTGTAACCCAGTATAGTGACCTGCTTCTTTCCCAAGGGGATCGACGTATTGCCGACAGAATTCAATGGGTTCCAACGGCTCTCCTGAATCATCGAAGAGAAAGCCAGCATAATCATCACTCGCGGATTGAATTTGGGCTGTGGTTAAAAGTCGCAAGTACGTGACAATACAGTTTGACGCTGGAGCGTGTCAGCTGCAGGCAGGCAGGGCGTACACGAGAAACTTACTTTCATTTTCCAGGAAAGCAGACAGTAGATGGTCATGCGTCAGCATTTGATTAGGATCGGGGTTCCCAATGGCATCTACTAGATCCATAAGGGGTTCGCAGAAAGTCGAAATGATATCTGCGTCCATGAAATTTTGTTCCATCATTCTGGAGCCTGATTCTATTACAGATTTGGCAGAATAGACGAGGTTTGGCGAATCAACGAGGCTACTGAGGTATGCGTATGCCAGAGCTGATATTATGAATTCGTGAGCATGCAAAAGGCGGAAATCGTGGATTTAACTTTACCTCGGTAGAAGCAATTTCCATCACCTGGTTTAAATGTTCGCATTAGGTTGTACGAGTACCCAGTTTCATTGATATACCACCTTTAGTACGAATAATCTTTGTATAACCTTGGTTCATCAAGCTGTTGATCTGCGCCACAAAAGATGGGGCGCCAGTGTACTCTCCCCGGAGTTCATACATTGACGTCGGCGGAGATATCAGAGGCCGATCTGGACCCATACTCTCCTCCAATAATTTCTGGGAAAGAAGCTGCATCAATAAATTGCGCAGCGCATCGACTAGCAACCAACCTGGCCCAATTCATAGAATTGAGATCTGTGTGCCCCATCATAAGTATCTGCCAAAGAATCGTCACGGTTACATCGTGCTGCTAGTCAGCAGCACTACCTACCTAACTCTTCTGGTAATTTGGCAGTACTGGAGAGTTGGGCTGACTTGAACTGGGCTCCTTCAGCTTCAGGGAGATTGGTATTTCGTAGCCTCGCTAGAGACGATAGCACGTGTGTTGTGATTCGATATAGCCGTTAGACTAAAATGACTAACTCACGAGGACTGGGCGATGTAGAGCTTGAAACTTGGTCGTCCATGTGGATTTGCTGGATGTCAACTGGAAGTATGATGCTACTTAAAAGTTAAATGTCGTATAAGTATGTATGCTGTTCTTGATCAAGTTGTTAAGCCCTCCGGTTTCAATAAGGCCAAACATGGTCAAACATTGTCAAGCTAGGCGAGTACTTACAATATTAATCTAACTTATAGCATTGTACTACTTTGACAAGTATGGTTTGACCGCTATGATTGCTAATGCAGCCCCAATCGAACCAATAAAGTCTGCTAAGCTCAGACCAGTGTTCAGAATTGTTGGCCCTTTCTGGTTGTCAAGGCACGACTGGGAAACCGGCCAATTGAATACTAGTGTGTTTTATTACTCACCTATGGATGATTCTGGATGACCGGCAGGTCCACTTACAGTCGGTTCAAAACTTCAAGATGCCACCCAGCGAATGTTTGAAACGAGTGTGAATATTTGTGATGCTACAATTGCAGATATATGTGCATGATATGCTGAGACTTATGTGAAACCAATAAAATGCGATAAAAATGTAACCTCAGTCCTCTTCCTCATCCGCTTCAGTCACCGTCCCAAGCGCGATTCAGCACACGAGCTTGAGCTTGAGGGGGAAGCATCGCGGAAAGTGATTGCGTCCGGGAAAGAGGGGCCCCTCGTTTGGGGAGACCCACGATGGGGCGTGAAACTGATGTAGCTAGGGAAGGTAAAGATTGAGACGCTCCCAGAGGACGGGTCGACTTGGATGCTCGTAAGGTTTCCATAATCATAGACGAGTTCCGTCTGAGTTGCGCGGTTGTGGTTGGCAAAACCTCATTGAAAGCGGGACCAGTAGACGTGCATCCCTGAGCAACTATTTCCAGCGCTGCAGCTGGAATATCTTCTGTCAGCCATGAGTCCAATGCTTTGAGCTCAGGGCATGATTCCCATAGATCATAAATCCACCGCGTTTCGCAGCAAACAAGGCAGTTTTCGCCTGATCTTCACGCTCTTGAATATTCGATTTCAGAGTTTGGAGTTCAGCTGCAGTGGGCGGTATCATGAGACATGCACGCATAGTCAAGAATGCTCTGGATACGTACAGCCGATGTCGCTTAAATCGTGCGGAGACGCGAGACATTGGTATGATGTCAAGCAAGCACGTTCGGACGATTGAATGCGTTGGCACAATGTGCTGTGGGTCGCTGTGCTGCTGGAGCGTCAGAGAGACGCTCACAAATTTATCGAACATAACGTCGGCAAGCTAGTACACCAGAGTCAACATCTAACGCGTATTAGGAAGCTAAAATTAAACCCATACCTCCAAGATATCTAAGACCTATTATCTTTGTAAGTCACTGCGTCAAAATAACTTGAGACGAAGCTTACCAGCTGACGGTTTTCGCGGTCAGTAGCGCCAGGTCAAGAACAGGGATCAGACTTTCGCAAGTGGAGACATATGTTGTTATGTCTGGCGTGAAGAAATGGGCCAGAAAACCATTGAAGATTGCGTATAGCTGGTCGCTAACAAAGGCTCTGCCAGGCTCAGTTTCCGTAAAGAACGCGTATGTTTCAGTAGGAGGCGGTAAATTCCGAAGCTCTTCTAGAAGGGCATCGATATCAATGTAAGTCTGTTCTGACATAGTGAGAATGATAGATCAAAAGATACGCGAGAGAAGATGGGAGTTCTGTGTTAGGAGTTCTGCTGTCCATCGCGAGCATCTTTATACTTCTGTTGCTAGTGGCAGGGCGTCGCGAAAAGCTATTGTTTTGCTTGAAACATCCCTGTGGATGTTCACCAAACCACAACGAAACGAGAATTTGCCACACTGACAGTGGTTGAAGGACTGGCAAAAGCAGGGCCATTAATATTGGTCCACAATCATAACGCTTTGGCGAAGTCAGACCTCTGCAAAGTCACGTGAGAGGACGCAGTTGTGTAACCATGGTCTTGACATGTGAATCATGTGAATGGTGGTCTGGAAACAACAGAATGTCAGCCACTGTACTCGGACAGTGGCAAAGGTCTAGGCTGGAGCAACCGTTTCTATTGTCCACCTTGAGGGACCACGTTCACATCACACTAGATCTGAAGGCTACGCTTGGAGCGTCGATTTGAGTATTACTGGCCACATCCGAGTCCCCCACTGAACTAAAAAAACATGCCAGTGTCGTCCGTCTAATTTCCGGCGAAACACCACTAATGTGCTGTTGCAA